>JAVTVY010043693.1:0-164194 GCA_036873755.1 Hanleya hanleyi
AATAGAATGAACGTATTCACAAGGGTATTGAATTTAATACAATTATATCTGAATATTGAATGTTTTAATACAATTATACGCTCTCAAACCACTTCAATGAAGGTGTATGGTAATAAATGTTCTGTTCAACACTTGTTCTCAATAATTCGCCATCAAGACTTGTTTGAATTCATCATCAGCTTTCCGTCCTTGGTGCACGTAAATGTATGTTATAATTTCTTCACGTGAAATTTTGGACAGGCAAGCCGCTTCAACTCCCAGGGCAATTTCCGTCTCCGTCACGGCCTCCAGTGCTTCAGTGATCATTGCGTATGAAGGTACTGGAGTGTGCTGTGGAATTTTAGGTCTGATGAGCTGCAAGACTGTATCGATGTACTTGAGGTAAATATAGTGAGACACCTGGTAGACCAGAGCTGAACCAATGGAACTTGCGAGACTCTGTAACTTCCGCCAGGCTGTTAATTTGAAAGTGACGCCCTGAGGACAAGGTACGAGCTGTTGCGTATCTAACTGCATACGCCATTTACGAATATGAACGAGCAGCTCATCGTTGTAATAAGCACAGCTCACATAAATGTCGTCACCCACATGAAATTTCGCTTCATCACGCCCGTCGTCGCGAATAACTGCATCGATGGCGTAATCAAGGGTCTGCAGTTTTTGCCAGCTCTCTAAGTTCAGGGCAATATGCTTACCGGGTTTGTCGCCAAAGCCCGCCGCATTCAAATGCAATTCTGCGTCTTTCACACTCACTGTCAAATAAGGTGAGAGCTCCCAAATGTCCCTGTGGGCTGCCTGGTAAGCTTGCTGGATCAGATTATTAATCTCATGGACAGACAGAGGAAGTTCTACCTCTTGTTTCACAGGCACTTGCTGGGGTACAACTACTGACTCAGGTATAACTAACGGTGTTAGTCGGGGGCGTTTGGAGCGTGAAACGCGTTTGGCAGGTGTAGTACTCGCCTCTGGGGTAGTGTACGCACGTTTGCTAGCTGTAGTACGCTGTTCGGTAGTGGTATCCATCGCTAAGATATCTTCATCTTGTATAACGTCGGCTTCAAGTAGATCCGCTAGTTCGTCATTTCCCGTGATCTTCAACCCCGCCACGAAGGCTAGAAATGCATAGGGGCTAAGTAAGTGCAGTACACCATCGATGAGGGCTGTGTTTTGGGCTGAAGAAGTTTTCTCCGCCATGATTTCGTCGACACGCTGTTGGAGGAGTATGTTTCCATCCATAAGGATATAACATATTTCTTCTACGCGCTGCATCTCATCAATAAGACGAACACGGTACTTTGCAAGCCTCTCTAAATATGATGATGACGCCATGACTATGGGCTCCAGGCTGGTGAGCAACTGCTACGGTGTAAAAGTATTATTACAAGCGGCTAGGCAGGCAGGAGGACTGGCTGGCTGGCTGGCTGGCTGATCAAGTCAGGTCAGGTAAGTCAGATTGAATACACCCCTTTCCCTAAAAATAGACTCCTTTTATACATTTTACTACTCGCGGCCATCTTGTACCCACCTCCCACATGGCGGCCATCTTGTACCCACCTCCCACATGGCGGCCATCTGCCATCTTGTACCCACCTCCCACATGGCGGCCATCTTGTACCCACCTCCCACATGGCGGCCATCTTGTACCCACCTCCCACATGGCGGCCATCTTGTACCCACCTCCCACATGGCGGCCATCTTGTGCCCACCTCCCACATGGCGGCCATCTTGTACCCACCTCCCACATGGCGGCCATCTTGTACCCACCTCCCACACATCACGCATGCGCACACCGCCCCAATACCGCCCCATTTTTTTTCTGCGCACACTTATGACGTCACACAAGGTTCTGCGCATGCGCAGTGAGGCGCTATTTCGCCAGTATAGTCTTCCGGTTAACTATTCTAAAGCACATACCAAGAATCTAACGATTCGTGATATGTGTTGTATCTCAGGTACACTTTGCAGATCTGTTAATTTTCGTCTCTGGATCTACTTGTGAATAGACTCGATCACCATTTCAATTTTTTGCAACTGCGCGACTTTTCGTGAACGTCCTGCGAAGTTTTTAACGTTGGAGAGATAGGCCGAGTGTTGGAAAACGGTTGATATTTCGTGCAACTGTACGTTAAATCACTAAAAAATCTCATGGACTATCGCCAGATGGGCTAAAGAACGGCTCCAGATATTTATTTACCCAGAACAAAATTCAGTTCCACAGAAAAAGTTTCCCGAGATATGATCCGCTTTCAACCTGGTCAGAATGCGGCCGTTGGTACAAAGTGAACTTTCGTGACCTCGCCTTGTGCGCATGCCCAGTTACCCTAGATTTGTATTGGCGATCTGAACTAATTAGTCATAGAGAAAATCGAAGATATGTGATATCTGACCATGCTCGCTGCGGAACCTCACTACTGGGCAGTTTTATTCATCTACTGCATTGCAAATTCGCTTCATAATTTATGCTGATAATAGGTTCATACTTCAAAAACGAAAAACAATCTAATGGTTTTGACGGCATTGCAGGGGATTTCATAATAGTTTACCATTTGTGACTGATGTGATGTTTACAAACACACCATGTTGATCTGGCAGTGGTGTGAAGTTGAACAGTTTTGTTGTGTCTAAAGTTGCAAACTTGCGAGTTAATTTCGACTGTCCTGCTGATCACTGATTGGATTATGGGCTTTCAAATAACCAATCAGCCAATGAGAATCATAGAAACACATCGAAATGAAATAAACATATTATTAGAAGTTGGGAACTTCAGGTAGATGGTGCAAATTTACATGTGATGTTTTGATCATTCAGTCTAGGCATGTCATTTCTGATATTGACTGCAATAGAAGGATGCTAGAAAAGCAAAAAATTTGAAAAATAATGTTTTATTCCCTCTCTCTCTAATGAATTAAACTGTTTATCAGGTCTTTCCATTACGAATGGAAAGACCTGTTGTTATTCTTCGGATTATTATTATTCTTATTCTGTTTTTTTGCAATAGCGGCTAGACGGTTTCATATACAGCTTAGATATTTGGAAAATTTGTAGATACTGGGCTGAAGTTTCTGGTACAAGTATTCAGGTTTGACCTTGACCTATTGAGCTATGGGCTTTTCTGATAAAAATAACATTTTGCGAATACTGACCAAACGCATAAGGCGATGCAGCTGAAATTTAAAATGTGAAAGTTTGCAGATACACCCAACAAAATAACCAATACAATTGGTTGTGGGCTGTGTACAGTCAAAACTAAAGGACATATCTAAAAGAAAGTTGATGGCTGGTAAGTGTTACATATGGCCATGCTGTAGTTATATTTTTGAATTGTCTCCCTTTTAATGTTTTTCAAAACCCGTTATTTTATAAGGAAATAAGCTACGGCATTGATACTCCTAATATTAATGAACACTTTAATGACCGAAAAGAATGTGACCTTAAATTTGACCTTTGACCCCCAGGAGCGGATCATGTCACAAGGTCACCACTTGTCTCAGAACTCGGCCTTGACCTTGACCTCTGAACTGAAGTGGTAAGCATCCAAATATCGAAATATCGGCTTCCATTTTCTGAAAAACTAACGCACTGACAATTACAAAACAATGAAACAATAGTGGGCACAATATTGTCTTTCTTTTGGCGCTACTTATAAAACGATGCGATGTGACCTTGACCTTGAATATCGCACAATGTAAAACACATTGTTCGCATTTTTCTCAAAAACTACAACATGCAGGAATCTGTAATTTAGTACGTTTGTAGCCCATGATACAGGTATAACGTCACTGAATTTTCAACCTGATCTTGACCCTGGTTTTTCAGATATGACCATCGACAGTTTTCAGACTACATCGCCATAAGTTGAAAACTGTTAGGAATTCTAACTTGAAATTTGCACATGAATGTAGGTCATTACATGAAGTAACAGAACGTCAGTAGAACCCATAAAAAGATACAAGAAAGATTGGGAGATAATTAGCCATTTCTGAAATTTTCGATTTATTCAAATTTTTTCAAATTATGCATCCAATCATCACTATTTTTAGGCACGATTGAGGGAATATATATATGTATTTACCTATGAAATTTCAAGAATATAGCTTTACTAGCACAAGGCTATTCTATGGATAACAACTTCTTTACTGCTGTGAAGCTGACGTTTTGTTGGAGATACTTCCAACTTTTTCAAAGCTAATGGACTACATTGATTGAAATTGCAGTTTAAGGGCCGCTTCCCGTACGGATTTCGCAGCCCATCAACTCAATATTTTATTTTAATTACACGTTACATTTCTTAGTTTGTTAAAGATGTTTACAAGCGCTGTATTATCAAATAAACAAATAAATAACTAAATAAATATATAAATAAATAAATAAGTAAATAATAATAAATGGGCGGATGGGGATATAAATAGAATAGAAGAATTGTCTATGTACAGGTTCATCGGTTGGTTTTTGATTAGGTTATATTGGTAAGTATGTGTTCATTGTACATTGTAGTCGCGTGGGTGATTCCTTTGTCTGTGTACCCCTCTGTACACACAAAGCCGTCCAGAAAAAACTGGGAGAACCATAGGCGGGTTCTTCCAGAAATCTGGGCCTGTAACAATTGCTTGGAGTGTGTATTGGGGTACAGGATGGCAGGTCTACATCCTATATTGGTGAAAGTCAAAGGATCATATTTGCATTGGGCAATCGTTACATCGGTGGCATCTCAGGTGTGGTACGTCTGATCTGTGTTGTCTTCAGTGAGTATGGTTTCAAGTGTCCTTGGTTGTGGTAGGCATTGTTCGATTTGGTTTAAATGTCACGGTGTGGGTTTTGGGATTCCACTAAAATGGCTAAGTCAGGGTCATTTCTGGGGTGTTGTCACTCACGGTGCTGTTTAGTAATATTTGTCGTCATCGGTGTTCTGTTTCATGGCTGGTCTTACTCGTCTGTGGCCTTCAGTGTGCTGTGCCTGTATTACAACGAATAGAAGAGTTTGTAGTTTCTTGTTTTCTGGTGTTATTTTTTGCCACCGACAGGCACTATCGTGATCTAAGTCACACATGGTCAATAGCAATAATTAATTAGGTATATGAATGAATCAGTTAATAAGTAACTAAATATTATAAATAAAAATATTATTATAATTAAAACCGATTGTGAATGTTTGATATAACCTCCAGTCTTCTGCCCCTGCTAGAAAACCGGATGATTAACATTCGTTAAAGAGGGTTGGAAATAAGGGAACACAATTTGATCGGTGCTCATTATTAGGAGCTTTTAATTTGATCAGTGAATTTGTCTATGTTATTGCTATGGCATCCTGATTGGTTAGTGTCCAAATTTGATCAGTCATTTCTGATCACTCACCCTTATTTCCGCCCCTGTAAAATAGTTTTGACTCTAAGCGTGCTACATTTATTTAAATTTGGTCTTTGGTTTCTTGATGCAACCATATAATATTAAATGGTAGAGTAATAGTCAGTCGATTTGATGTAAGCTATAGTAAGGTGGAGTATACCTTGTTTATAAGAGGAGGTTTAGGATTTAATATGGAAGCCAACGACAGAGGGACATTTAAGTTTTTGAGCTCGTTTTCCAGTGTGCGGCGATAGGAGTAATGTTTTGGGCATTTGAGTATAAAATGTTCTATCGTTTCTTCTTCGTTGTTGCATGAGGTGCATAGTGGTGATGTGTTTTTTATTAGCTTAGAGAGGTGTGATTTTAGTCCTGTGTTGCCTAGTCTTAATCTTGTGATGATGCCGTCGTCACGTTTACTGTCTAGCTGGAATCCACAACTCCGTCTTTTCCCCTTATCTAGAATACTATGTAGCCATCAACCTCGGTTGTCTTCGTTCCATTCCTTTTCCCATTTACTATCTATTCTGGTTTTAATGATAGAATTCAGTTCTTTGGTTCCTAGTCCTATTTGCATGTCAGGTGCAGTTTTGGTGAGGCTGTCTTTGGCTGTCCTATTGGCGGCTTCATTTCCCCTAACGTCCACGTTATTTGTGTACATAAAATTTCTATTTCGTGTATGAGGTCAGGTCTGCTGTCGGATTTGGAATTCTCTATAGATACCAGTTCGCTTAAGCACCCCGGAGATTCAGTTATCCATCCCTTGTGTGCTTTGGCATGACATTCCATCCCGTGGAGCATGTTTTCCATCCTGTGGAGCAAAACATGGCCGAAAGCACACGTTTTTCGGCCTCTTCGGACAGAGTGCAAGATACCGATGAACGGGGGCGGAGGCAGGTTGATAATCATGTAGCCTATCAGGGGCCTATTTAATCATAGAAAAGTTGTGATCACAATTCCCTCTCTGTCAAGATCCCGTTTTCCGTAAATAAGCTACACAGTTAGAGCGGTTGTGGGTATTTTGACAGACAAGCCCGCATTATATCCACGATTGGAGTAATTTTTATCACATGGTCCGTTCGTTTTCAATGAAATATACTGCCAATGTTACTAGTATACATATCTGTTGTTGTGAAGTCAGTTAAACTGACTAGAGAACCGCTGATGAACTCAGCTGAACTAATTGTATTGCGGTAGTCCATACCACGGAGCACGACACGCCATCTCTTGGAGCAAGAAAAACTTGAAAGAATTGATTTCATTGCCATTGCGATCCCTGAATTTCGATGTTGAAGAATTGAAAACGAAATGACTTCAGTATTTCATCCACTAGTGGATTTTTTGGCCCCGTTCAACCACCAACAGCCCGGACTAAGAATATTATTTGTATTGTTAATACACATAACATAAATTGCGGACGTTACCGTAGGCCCATCATAAATTTTCTAGTTTCTTGGATCAACGCACTCCTCACTTTGTGCGCTGTGGGGTGTGACATCAAGATTTTCAGCTCGAGACAGGCAGTATTCAACGAGTGCTTTATTACGATGTCCATATCGAATGTTTCTATATTACCAAAGATAACAGAGGAAGGACTTTGCAAACTTATGATCCACGTCCGATAACAGTAAAAATGAAAGTACTGACAGTACTGATGTCGGGATTCCTCCAAGATAGAAATTCAACTCCAAGATATTCGATTCCAAGATATTCAACTCCAAAGAAATATTCCACTCCAAGATATTCGACTCCAAGATAGATATTCAACTCCAAGATATTCAACTCAAAGATAAATATTCAACTCCAAGATATTCAACTCAAAGATAAATATTCAACTCCAAGATATTCAACTCAAAGATAAATATTAAACTTCAGGCTATTCCACTCCAAGATATTCAACTCTAAGATTGTCAACTCCCAAGATATTCAACTCCAAGATATTCAATCAACTCCAAGATATTCAACTCCAAGATGTTCAAGTCCAAGATATTCAACTTCAAAATTTCACAGCTCAAAACAAATGTGAATTGCAAAACACAAATTATTCAGATAGAGAGAATAAGGCCTTCTTAAGAAATGATCAGATGATAATTATAGGAATGTAGGAAACACGGATCTATTGCTTCCTCTCGAAGTAAATCACTCAGTCATGAGCAATAGAAGAAATTATAGAACAGCAGCAGAAAATCTCACAAGAAGAGTCGTAAAAATTATCCGATAAATTACAACAACAACAACAACAACAACTCGTGTTGCTTTGTAACCGACGTACACTGTAGTCTTGTTCTCCGCGGAAGGTTTATGTCGCGTCTAGAATATATTCTGTTGTAGGGTTGATATAACTACCAGGGTATGATTTTATAATTTGTGGTAACTGTATCCAATAAAGGACGCAATAAAGAATCCCGAATAACGTATCTAAAATTCAGTACTATTTACTTGTTTGCTGTTCGCCAACTGCTCAATTCTTGCAATGTGGCATCATCTCGATGAGAAGTTTAGAGGCCTCCCCGTTTCCAGGTCACACACTGACATCAAGAACTTGCTGGCCGTTTGTTCGCTGGCCCTCGGAAGAGTCAACTCGACGACTATGGGAATAAGGTACGACGAATCACCGCCGAAGAAAAAAAATACACACACAACATAACCCCATATAAACTTGGTCTAAAGATGTTGGTACGACAATACTTTCACTATTTCTCACTTGAAGTATCATGATCTCTACAGTTCAGAAAATCGACGTGGAGACAGATCAGATGTCGACCGTTGATACTGATGATCGATGTTGAGACAATTGTAGATTTCATTATGCACGACCGAATCACCGAGGCAGCGTGTAGAGGTCATGGAGAGGTCACGCAACTGTAGTGCATGGGTCAAAGTTGACAGACCGCTGGCATAGTACGGGTTGACCCGACAAATATGACATCGACATGTATATCGTAGATCAATAATTTGCTGTACCGAACCTTAGATTCGATTATTCGAGGTTTACAGACTGGTTTGTGCATGTCTTCAGCTTTGATCATCAAACCAGTTAATGAGTACCGTCACAACTTTTTTCCTACACAATGTTGGTTGTATCAAGAAGATTTGGGGCACAGTAATCCCAGAACTTCCCAATGAAGTTGCCGAAACTCATTCAGCTGTCAAATGTTGGAGCGCGAACTATGTCCTTAGCAACAGTGTTTCGCCGTGCGCTAACGGGGGACAACTGCGCTCAGGTGCACTATTGCCTCGAGACAGTGCGCTATCGCCTCGAGACCGTGCGCTATTACCGCTAACTCAGAAACTCTGGCTGTGATAGGTGAATATAGGTAAGGGAGCGTGGCATTCCTATCACAGCTCAGAGCGCACGTAAGTAGTAGGGGAAGGGGACGAAGGGTATTATTTTCCAGGGAGATAACTCTTGTTTGTGGAGGGTTCGTGGAGGAGAGACAGGGGGCGCTGTCCCGTATGACGTCACTTCCGGTCTGGGTGAATGGAGCGTGACCTCTGTATGACGTCACTTCCGGTTTGGGTGAATGGGGCGTGACTTGTGAGGATGATAGGAGATGTACTGACCTGTTTGTGGGGATGTCGTTCATCTCCGTGTCTTTTCGGTGAGAGGAGCACGTACTGGGGTTTTTCCCCACAATGTCGTTCACCTCCGTATTTCTTCGGTCAGGTTCGTGGGAGCTTGTACTGATCTGTGGGGTTTTTCCCACGAAGTCGTTCACCTCCGTGTCTTTTCGGTGAGGTCCGCGAAGATGTGGCGGGAGGTACCGAGAGATGTGACGGAGGTGTGCGAAGAGACACGGAGATCACCGAAGAGGCACGGTGAGTTCGTTGAGGTCCGTGAAGATGTGCCGGAGGTGACCGAAAATACCCGAATGTGATCACCGGAGAGTGCCGGAGGTGACCGAAGAATACCGAAAAGACACATGGAGAATACCGAAAACACCCGAATGTCACGAAAAAACGTATAAAAGGGGAAATTTTTAGGGAGTTGGTGCATTCATCGGCCTGCCGAACGGAGCTATCTCACCTGCCTGCCTGACCAGCCTGCCTGACCAGCCTGCCTGACCAACCTACCTGACCAGCCTGAACCACTCTGACGAGAGGAGCTATTTGCCGGGGCCTCACTGCAGCATGAGACGTGGAGAAGATTTTCCAGGGAACCCAGCAGTGCCTCCGGCTGAAGTCTTGCCCGAAGACGAGCGTGTGAGTGACATTTAACGACGTCACTGGACCACCATACGCCATTGTTTCCACCGTCACCGTCGTCTATTGGACTTGTATAACTTTCGACTGCAGGACCTCACGTATCTTTCTACCTACGCCGAGAACATTTTCACAGACCAGGTCACAGCTTTTAAGTTGAATATGACATTCGGTTACATCTTACGGCACAAAGAGACGGACCAGTTGCGATATTTTTATCCCAGCAATAATACCTATGTGTTTGACCAGCCGTTCACGATGACGGATGCAATTTCTCTGGAGCCACTCATCGACCAACTGACTACGTTGGACCCGTTGGAATGGGCCCGGTTGTAACGCCCCAATACCAAATGGACTGTAGAAATGGTGACCAACGTCACATTTTTCGTCACCAAAATGAGAGATCATCCTATCGGTGCTCCTGTCATTCTGCCACCTTGGCTGCTTCATCGAAGAGGACTGTATGCATTAACGGGAGGGACGAGTGTGATCCCAAGAGTTGTGAGAAAGTGGCCAATGGTTATTGGAGACAGTATTTACAGGAGCAAGACTTGGATGAGCGGCAGTTCCGGGGAGTCCCCTTTAAGTATTTGGACGTCGTGGAAACTCTGTTCAACATCAATAACCGATTACGATGCGAGGATGACATGTTTGTGGCTGAATTGGTTCATCGCTCAACAGAACGGTATGCTTCTACGATGGAAGTCAATTTCCTGGTGGCGTGTATCATAATACGCCCACCATCTTCCAGGAGCTGGCCGATGAAGGGATTGTCATACCGGAAGAGGACCGTTATTTTCCCTACCGGGTGTGTTACGATTTTGAGGCCCTGTTGGAGCCCATGGACATGTTCTCAACGAAAACGCAGTGGACGCCGCGCCATATTCCTCTCAGTGTGAGCATTTCCACCAACGTACCCGGCTATGACGCTGCGCCTGTCTGTTTCGTGTCCACCGGGGATTCCCATGAGTTGATTACCCGCATGATGGAGTATTTAGAGGAAGTCAGTGCGGCCAGTACGGAATTGTTGGTGTCCAAGTTCCAGGACGTACTGGACCAACTGGACGATCGGATTCCTATACCCGGTGTATCGTTTAGTGACGATGAAGAGTCAGAGTCCGAGTCGGAGTCGGAGCCGGAACCCATTCAGTCGCAGGATGTCCCTTTACCTAAACCGTATGCGGAGAAATTGAAAGCCCGCTTCCTACAATACCTAGGCCAGTTACCTGTGCTCGGTTTCAACTCGGGGCGATACGACTTGAACATGGTGAAGGAATTTCTCTACCCTTACTTGGCCCAGGCTAATACCATCAAGTCCGTCATCAAGAAGATCAATAATCATATGGCCTCACTACCACGTCACTCCACTTCCTGGATGTACGGAACTACTTAGCTCCCAATTATAGCTATGATCAGTGGGTGAAGGCGTATGACTGTGCACAAACCAAAGGGAGGTTCCCTTACACGTATATATCGACGCTCGACCGCTTGGAGAAAACACAGTTGCCACCCCGGGACGCGTTCTTTGACGATTTGAAGCAAGTGGAATGTCCGGAAGACACGTACCGGGAACTACAGCAGGTATGGAACGACCAACATATGCAGACCGCGAGATTTCCTGATATGGTATAATAACTTAGATGTGGTTCTTTTCCTCGAAGCGGCCGAGAAAATGGTTCAACTCTTTCGTCGTGAGATGCACGTCGACATATTCAAGGACTGCTTGAGTTTACCGGGTCTGGCGCTTCGCCATCTCTTTCAAGATTGTCCTACATACTTCTCGCTGATACAGCAAAAAGACGCGGACATGTATGATTGTTTAAAGCAGAATATCGTGGGTGGACCTAGCCTTATTTTTCACCGTTATCACGAGAAGGACGTCACTACTCTCCCCGGTGGGAAACCCTGTGCTAAGATCATCGGATTCGATGCCAATGCCTTGTACCTGTGGTCTCTTGCCCAGCCCATGCCCAGCGGTCATTATACGCGCTGGTTGGCGGAAGGCCAGCATTTCACACCGCAACGCACCCCCTACAAGCATCTGGCTTACCAGTGGTTGGATTGGGAAGCCTATCGACGGAGAATTTATATACGCCATCAGACCAACGCCACAGAGAAGCGCATAGGAGATCGTCGACTCCCCGTCGATGGGTTTGCCCTTGTGGGTAGAACACCGACCGTATTCCAGTTTTACGGCTGCTATTGGCACGGCCAAGAATGCCATTTCAGCGCTGGACGCTTCAACCAACGACGTGGAAAATCGGCGGAAGAATTACGGGAAGAAGTCCAGGGGAACGGCGATTACATCAAAGAGAGGGGATACCACCTCATCGAAATGTGGGAGTGTGAATTTCACACCATGTGCCAGGCCCTCCCACATTTACGCCGTTTTCTTAAAGCGCGCGAGTACCCTCTCATTCGTCGGCGACTCCTGAGTCTGCCACAGATGTTCGACGCCATTCGTTCCGGGAACCTCTACGGCTTTGTCGAATGTGATCTGCATGTTCCCGACACTCTCAAGCCACACTTCGCCCAGTGCCCTCCCATCTTTAAGAACACACTGGTGGGTCGGGATGACATTGGAGACACCATGGGCGCCTATGCTGAGCAACACGAGTGTTTGCCTCGACCTCGACGGATGTTGATTAGCAGTATGTGGGCAGAGAAAATCTTGCAGGGCACTCCGCTACTACAGTGGTACATCCGCCACGGTCTGGAAGTCACACGCGTGTACCAAGTGATACAGTACGTACCCAGCGCCTGTTTTGCGGGGAATGCCGACATCGTGACGTCTGCCCGTCGTCAAGGTGATCAAGATCTGAGTAAGGCCATCATCGGTGAATCGTGCAAATTGACGGGCAATGGCTATTATGGCAAAACGGTCACGAACCAAGATAAGCACGTGAACGTGAACATCTGTACCACCCCACAAGCCCGCAAAAAGGTCAATTCTCCTCTGTTTCGGTCCGTGGAGGTCATCGATGACGACATGTATGAAATCACTTTAGCCAAAAAGACTATCCGTTACAACCTACCCCTCCAGATTGGATGTATGGTATACCAGGTGGCCAAGCTGAGGATGCTCCAGTTTCTGTATGATTTCATGGGTGTGTCTTTTAATCCATCAGACTGGCAACTCATGGAGATGGATACAGACTCTGCTTACATGGCCGTGTCTAATGCGGATTGGGAGTCCCTGGTCAAACCCGAGTTACGTGCACAGTATGAGGCGGAACGGGACCAGTGGCTACCTCGACGTCATCATTACCAGTACGACAAGCGGACGCCGAGCCTCTTCAAGTTGGAGTGGAGTGGGGATCCCATGATTCCTCTCTCCTCGAAGACGTATTACTGTTACGGTGGAGACCAAAATGAGTTTAGCTGCAAAGGGGTGAACCGGCGCGATCCGGCCATCGACAAAGCCTTGTACCTGAACGTGCTGCAAAGCCAGGACAGTGCGAGTGGGACTAACAGAGGATTTCGGGTGGTGGACCACCAGATGCGGACGTACATCCAGAAATGAGACGCCTTCACCTTCTTCTACCCCAAGCGGAAAGTCCTTCCCGATGGCATCAGTACTGTAGCGGATTTCGATCCAATATCACCACCGAATATGCGATTTCTCAGTTACAGTACTTCTTCACCAGTACTAACTCAAACACAATTGGTAGCGTGAATTTTACCAGTGGTATATGGATTTTCCCATTCGTTAGTAGCATTTCTTCATGGAGACGCCCGCTACTGTGTGATTCGTCGTATAAGTCAAGTCCTGTCGATATTCATTTGGTCATTCACTATTCAAGATATCTCTATTCAATGAGCAAGTTAAGTCCCGTTTTAAAGTTCAACAAATAAACAGCAAACAGTTTTATTCGTAAAGGCAACATGTATATGGGTATATGACGAGGTTAACTGATGATATTCTGATCTGATTTTCACGGAAAAGTTCAGTCTAATATAGTGATAAATATGAAAAACTTGTCAGCCTGAGATATGGGTGTTTATTCATTTCCGGTACTTGGTACTTTCAGTCCCAATCAATCTGAAACTGTATTTCAGAAGGAATAATGTCAAATATTTATTGGCAACACTTCCCAGGAAAATACGGCTTGAATAGTTCAGTCCCAGAAGTTGAAATTTAATATTTGTGTAAAAACAGTCACTGGATTCTGGTACACTGCATCACAGGGTTAATTTTGGGACTCCCAGTCCCAAATTGATGATTATGAGATCACAGAGTCAAATTGGGACTCCCAGTTCCAAATTAATAACTTATGGGACTACGGAGTTCACTTGGGACTTCCAGTCCCAACATGGGAATCCCAGTCCCAAATTGATGATTTCAGGGGTAATTGAGTTCACCTGGGACTTCCAGTCCCAACTCGAGAATATGGCACCAACAGAGTCAGTCAAACTTGAAACTATATATATTACTCCTAGAAAACTGGGAATATCAGTCCCAATAATGAAATGGGAAGTCCTGTGTCACAACTTGGAACTCTCAGTCCCAAAACAGTACTTGGGAAAACTGGTGTCAGAACTCTCAATTTAACCCTACTGTGGCTGACAAATTAATCATTACTGTACTTTTCTTCAGTTTCTTGTTCCAAAACCTACATCCATGTTTCTTCGGTCAGAAAGGAACTCCAATCAGTTTAACAGTACAATGCTTAAGTATACAAATTGAGATGTTGCCCAGATGATGGTCCGAGATCATCTGAGAAAATAATGGGAATTGGACTTGTATTTATAGGCAATACTCATGAATATTCATAAGGTACGGTACCTGGTACCAACAGTCCCAAACATGCACTCAGAGGTTTGATTGGCTAAAACGGAAAATACTATGAATATTCATGAGCATAAGAAAATTGCAAGATGGTAGCTACAGAAAATACAGAAATTTGTTTCCTCATACTAATTTTGAACAATTCATTTCTGGCAGGAATATTTAGAAAAGGGGGAACAACTTGATACAGTTAAATTCAGCATTCCTTAAATTTCAAGTTAGGTCCCTTAAGTTTACTCTCCACGCTACAAAGAGCGGGAATGAATGTCGCAAAGTGACGAGAACGTCAGGCGGCATTTACCGAAAACGGCGGTAAACATGCTGGTTTATGAACAACAACGACGAGAGAGCTCGTCACATCTCACAAAACTGAGCGCACTATCGCACTTTACGATCGATAATAACCATAAACAGTAAGTAATAATAACTCTGAACATGGGAATTTATTGTTTAAGTATCGTTGCAAGGTGAAAATGATAGTCACGACCGGAAACATTTGTCGAAATCACCAGCTTGAAATATATCAAACATGGCGGAAAGATCGTAAGACTTGACATCAGCCGAAATAGTTAAATAATTTTGTGGCCACGTAACTTCAGCTGCTGATACTTAACCAATAACTTCTTTCACATGTCTAGACAATACACAGCGAAGAACTTTATCCAATTCCAAAGATAAATAACTATAACTTACGTTTGAACGAGTCTGGGGTCTTCCCGGCCTGTACTCAAAAAGATGGGCGTGGCAAAGGACCAGGGCGCGAATTACAATTACGACAACCCCAATTAAAGTTAGATACAGACAATAAAACTATCCCTGTACCAATATTCACATACAAAGAGCTTCACAACTACAGGGCCCTTACCAGTAATTTTAGCACAGGTAACAATAATAAACTTTGTCCAAAAATATTTCTATATCAGCATACATTTCCATATAACCAGGGAGGGGAGGGGGGGGGATTTGGTCATAATGACACATTCAGGTTTATTTCACTCAGGAGAAATTCAGCAAAAACACAATTTCGCCACACCATCCCCTTCCACAAAAATTGCTCGTCCCGAGCAAGGCAATAACAGGGCATGACGACTAATCAAGGACGGAAATGTATGCAAAGGTCTCCAGCGATAATAGGAAATCCCCAAACCTCGTTCAAAGACATGAAGATGATATAGAGATAAAGGTGGGTGTGATGTACTTATATGCTTAAAATGTCACAATGAATAGTCTCTGGCAGGTTTTCAAGTTAAGAAAGATAGAATTAGATACAACGCCGCATTCAAGTTAACTTATGTACACAGTTCCAGATCTGTCCAAGTCTCAAAAGATGTGTTCATGACGCAGGAATATTCATCTGACGAACAGTTTCAAATCTAAATTGTTCTTAACTTTTGAAAACAGAATCATCAAATTATGAAATTTAAAGTCACAACAAATATATTATCTGATAAGGAATGTTCTGTGTTTCTTTTCTCTACTCTTCAGATGACACCCTCCGGGTACCGCAGAGGACACACTTTGAGGAAGCATAGGACTCGATCACTTCTTCCTTCACAGTGGTAATCTTGCCATCGGAATAAGATGTAGTCTTCATTCTGTGGATGTGTGGATAGCCAACAGCCTCGTCACTCCTAGATGTTATGATCGTTGGTATGGAGTTACCACCTTCCTCCATTGGACTGGCTCTCTCAAAGGTGTTTGATACTTGAGGCGTGATAGAACTGGTTACCCGTGTTGGACAGAAATTACTATTCTGGTATATACATGTCCCCGAACTCGAGACGTTTCCAATACATTGACAAACCATAGGGTTGGGAAGAGCAGAACTAATGGCCAAGGCAGAAGAGCTGTGGGAGATGTTTCCAGTAGACTGATGGGCCAGAGAGTTGATACTGACAGAACTGGTGACGATGGTGGCAGAGCTCGTTGAAACAGATGCTGGAGTAACATCAACAGGGTGTTGATTGGTGGTGACAGAACAGGTCATACTTGCAGCTGAGTTGTTCAAGTTGACAGTGGGCGTGGGCGCTGACGTCATGGATGGAATGGTTGAACTAATGACTGGGCTACACTCTTGATTCGAGGTTACTGACACTGGCTTCAAAGGGGAAGTAGCTGGCGATGTCTCATCATTCGATGTAATGGTAGCACACTGTGCAATGGTGGTGACTGGTGGAGTTGTCAGGAAAGACCAGAAATCCGGTGTCACAATTTCCTCCACATCGTCAGCCTCAGCCTGACTCTCGTAGGTGATTATCAGCTGCTCCGGGAAGTCAAGAGTTGCTGTAGTGGTGGATGGTATATGACCCACAGGTGTCAAAATAATTTCTTTCCTCGGAATAGCCTCTGCATCTGACACATCCAGGTTGATCCGATGCACGCCGGTGGTCTGATCCGTGGAGACGATTCCGGGGAAATTATTACTGGAACACTAGATATCCTCCGACTTTGGTCCACTGCAACACCTGACCTTCTACCTTCGTCCAACAACGGTGTCCCTGGACTACCGACAGATGAAGGTTTAGATTTTACCTGTTGATGTGGTTTGACAGGGGCTCGACGCACTTTTGGGGCCTTCACCTTTACTTGCTGTGCGACTCTCCCTCTTCTCCTTACCCATGGGGAGGAAGTACAGTCATCCATATGCTTGTACATGCGTGCCCTACTCCGCATAGGCATCTGGCAATAGGGACACTCTTCAAGCGGTTTCTTACAGGTCACCTTATGACGGTACATGCTGGATTTGGACTTGAACTCTGATCCACAGTGACAATAAAAGATTGACTCCGACATCTGTAAATATAAAGCCTTCATTAAGTAACAGTTCAACATTGTCTTTTCAACTGTACATTTGTTCTCATATGTCGTATGTAATATGTATTTTTTTAGTTCAATAAAACATGTTCATTTGATATATTTGTCTGTTTTTGTCCACAGTCCAAGTCGGTAGATTGTCATGCAATCACACTGTCCATGATGTGAAGTCGGTTCCCTCATACAGCTTCAATCGATCATAATGGACCAGTTTCTTCTTGGCATTGAGATGTTTCTGCAAACGATATACAGTGTCATCCATTTTCCCAATGATTTGGAAGTGACCTGTCCAACGACAGGCTAACTTTGGAGATAACTTCTTGTGACGCGCATTATCGTACAGCCAAACTGCATCACCGATCTCGAAGACTTTCCCCTTCTTCCCAACGTTATAGTTCCGTTTTTGTCGCTCTACGTTTTTCCTTTGAAATTCTCTGGCCCTTTCATGGGCTATTTCTAAACGATCACGTAGCTCAGCGGCATATTCAGTTCCTTCCGTTGTCGGCATTTGTATTGGTCTACCTGTTACTAGGTCTACTGGAAGAGTTATCTCTCTTCCCAGCATCATCATGGTTGGTGTCTCCTGTGTAACATCATGTATGGCTGATCTATATGACATCAGAGCAAATGGTAGCTGTTCGTCCCAGTTGCGTTGATTTTTATCCACCATCATTGCTAGTCTGTCTTCAAGAGTTCTGTTAAAACGTTCCACCATTCCGTTCGACTGTGGGTGGTACGGCGTAGTACCAGTTTTCTGAATATCCAATAACTGACATACCTCCTTAAGTACGTTAGATTGGAAATTGGTACCCTGGTCGGAGTGTAACTGCTCTGGCACACCAAATCGACAGATCAATTCCTTTACGATTTTGTCAGCAACAGTTTCTGCTTCTTGGTTACGTATGGCATATCCCTCGACCCACTTGGTGAAATAATCTTGCAAGATGAGGATATACAGGTTACCCTTCCGCGTCTTTGGCAATGGACCCAATACGTCCACTGAAACGCGTTCCAGTGGTACACCAACTGTATACTGTCTCATGGGTGCTCTTGGCCTATGGCTAGGTGATTTCCGGGAACTACATTTATCACACTGCTTGCACCACAGACGGATGTCTCTACTCATGCCATACCAGTGATAACGCATCTTAATTTTGGGAATAGTCTTCCCACATCCCAGATGACCTGCTGTTTTTGATGCATGTAACTGCTGAAAGACTTCCTTCCTCAGTTCAGGTGGCAGTAGAATCTGATAATGGTGACTATGCCCATCTTCGGTTTCCCATCTACGTTGAAGTACAGCATTTCTGAATGATAGCCTATTCCATTGTGCCCAGTAGCATTTTGTTGCTCGATTCTGCGACGAAACTTCAGTCCAGTCGGGTCGGTGTTCATCTTTTGTTTTGGTTTCTATTATCCATTGGAGGTCCTTGTCTTTCCTTTGAAGATCAGCGATGTTGCGATCAGACCATCTGTCGTGGGACTCTGTGGAAAAGGAAACTTCTGGCAAAGATGGTGCTGCTATTTCATGTTTCTTCTGTTGTACTTTGGTTTGTTGTCTTGTTGTAACAGCTCGTATTTGTGCTGCATATGGTTGAGTTTTACGTCGTCGCTGATACTTCTGCCTGTACGTCCAATTTTTAGGAATCCACTTGATCTTTGTTTCTATGGTTCCCACTGGTCCAGAGTGATCGGTTTGGGTTTCAACATCTATAGTCTCTGGAATCAATTTCAGAACTTCCTCAACTGCATTGACTGTTGTATCTGTATAGCCAAACTTATCACACCACTTGCACGGGATTCTGGATAAGGCATCTGCATTCCCATGTAGTTTACCAGGACGGTGAATAATCTCGAAATCAAATGTACTGAGCAAACCTAGCCATCTAGCGATTTGACCTTCAGGTTCTTTGAAGTTCATCAACCATCTGAGAGCATTATGATCTGTTCTCACGGTAAAATGTCTACCATACAGGTAGTGTCGGAAGTACTTGACAAAGGTCACTACAGCAAGCAACTCTCGGCGTGTCACACAATAATTTCTCTCGGATTTACTAAGAGTTCTGCTAGCGTAGGCAATAACTTTCTCTTGACCTTCCTGAATTTGGGATATAACAGCTCCAATCCCGGTATTACTTGCATCTGTATCAAGAATGAAATCGCCATGGGAACTTGGAAATGCTAAGATTGGGGTACTGCTTAATTTTAGTTGTAAGGTTCTGAAAGAGGTTTCACATTCTTCAGTCCATTTGAATTCCTTGTTGTTCTCGGTTAACTTATGTAATGGCCTTGAAATGGTTGCGAAGTCCTGTATGAAGCGTCGATAGTAGGATCCCAAACCAAGAAAACTTCTTACTTCCGTAACTGTAGTTGGTATAGGCCAATCCTTGATAGCTCGAACTTTCTGGGGTTCTGTTGAAACACCCTTGGCTGAAATGATGTGTCCCAAATAGTTTACTTCATTTTGAAACAAATGGCACTTCTTGGGTTTGAGTTTCAGTCCCGCTTCTTTCAGGCGTTGGAATACTTTGCGTAGATTGTTGATAGCCTCATCGAAAGATTTGCCAAATACTATGATGTCATCTATGTAGATCAGGCAAATTTCCCACTGGTACCCTGCTAGAACTAATTCCATAAGGCGTTCAAAAGTGGAAGGCGCGTTGCATAAGCCGAATGGCATCACCTTAAATTGATAGAGCCCACTTCTCGTGATAAAAGCTGTCTTCTCCTTGGCATCCTCCTCTAATTCCACCTGCCAGTAGCCGCTAGCAAGGTCAAGTGTTGAAAAACAGGTTGCACCATGCAGTGAATCAAGCGAGTCATCAATCCTTGGCAGAGGGTAGGCATCTCTCACCGTGACCTGATTTAGCCTTGTGAAGTCAATACAGAATCTTAAAGTACCATCCTTCTTAGTGACGAGAAAAATTGGTGATGCCCATGGACTTGAAGATCTCTCTATTATCCCTCTCTCCAACATGTCTGCAATCTGTTTATCTGCCTCTTCCTGCTTTGGAACTGGTAATCTTCTTGCCTGTTGACGCAATGGAAATGCTGTTTGAGTGTTGATGGTATGTTTGACTCCGTTAGCTCTACCCAGATCTGCATCCGACTTGGCAAATATGTCTTGATATTCTAGCAGCAAGGACTTCACTTTCAGCTTATCCTCATCTTTCATGTCTTTGATACTCTCCTCATACATGGCTTTCATATGATCAGGTACATCATCTGTCGTAGTACTAGATGAAATGTTATTCAAAGTAAGGAAACTAATGTCACTCTCCAATGCTGTTTTATCTTCAGATGCCATAGGGTCGCTAATATTGAACACTGGGCTCAGTTCAGCTACCGTAGTTCCCTTGTAAATGGTTCCTGGTTCCACTCCCAAATTTAACACAGTTACTGGAATTTCTACTACTTCTGTATCGACCAGTGTTCTCCCAACTAACAAGTCTGCATTTTGGGGAATTTTAAGGAGAGGTTCACATATAGCCCATTTTCCCACTAATTCCTGCCCTTTTGAAGGTGTAGTGGTTACAACTATCTGGTGACCAGCTGGTATGGTTACTGTCTGGTCTATGACAAGCCGACAACAACTTGATACATCTGACAGCCTAGAGCATAAAAGCTACTGCCCTTCACAGGTTATACATCTCCGTCTGGGATGAATTTCGCAATCAAATTTAGTCAAAAAGTTCATTCCTATGATCCCCTCACATTTGATATCTGCCACGATAACCTCCATGTAAGTAGGACTCGACAGGATCCCTATATCCAGCTGACACATCCCTACCACCTTTAGTGGGTTATGATCTGCACCTTGTAATCTCAATTCTGTGGGAACCAATTTCGGTCGCTCTAATGCTGGTATACAGCCATAGACGTGACTTGAAATTATCGTGACACAAGACCCAGTGTCCACGAGAAACAAAACTTTGTTACTACCAATATGTCCAGTAACGAAGATCCCACTTTCCGGATTACCCATCTCTATCGCAAGTACAGGTTTGCACCGTGTTACTTCTGGATTAATTGCAGACTCTACAGTGTCCAGCTCTGATGAACTTCTATCCGAACTAATATTTGTATTGTCTATCTTCTGTGAAGTTGACATGTGTTGTTGGGGCTGTTTAGGCTCTACAACCGAACCTCGCCCCTCCGGGTCGGTTGTTCCCCGTTTCCCATAAACTGCTGTTGTTGACGACCTTTATTCCTTGGACATTCACGACGAAAATGACCTTTCTGGTGACACGAAAAACATTCCACATCCCTGGGAGAGAATGGTACTTGTCTGTTACCTCTGGACTGGTACACGTCGGAATTGCTGGAAGAATGCTGTACCGCAGACATTGCCTTCATCATTTTCTCCAAGGCTTCCAATCTTTTCCCTATTTCATCGTCTTTTGGAACTGGCATAATTTCTCTGACATTTCGACGTCGTGGAACATCTCCACGGCGTTGAGCTTCAATTCTCCAATACCAATCTATTTCTAGTGCTAGGGTGACTGCTTGTTGTAAGTTATCTGGTTTTCCCTGTTGAACCAACATCCGCATCTCATAGTCATCCAGCGCATCTATGAAGTGAATCTTCGCCAATCTTTCTTGATGCTCTGACGACATCCCTGGATAAGCTAGAGTTGAAATCTTCAGAATAGCCTGTCCCAGTTCCCGCAGTCCTTCTTTATCTTTACGGCGTCTTCCCCGTAATTCAGCCAGGTAAAGTTCAGCCTGGTCTCGTCGACCGAATCTGTTTCCCAGGACTAGGACCAGGTTATCGAAATTCAGTTGTTCATCAGATAATGTACATGCCAGTTGTCGTGCTGGGCCTTTGAGATGTGTGAACAGATAGTCTGCCTGTTCCGTCTTCTTCCATCCATTTATTCTGGAGATGGTGTTGAATATTCTCAGGTATTCATCCCAAGAAGTTTCCCCGTTATATGTCTCTGGTTTCAGGTGACGACGACTTGAATGCGACACATGAGTGGCATCGCCATGAGCAAACTCATGTGGAGATGATTTCGGACCATGATCTTCAGTTTCATCCCGAGGTGGTATTCTGAAGGTTATTTCATCATCACTGTCAATGTCCTCAATTCCTCTACCATGCTCCATAGTGAATGATCCAAATAAACTGGTGCTTGACGGCTAAATTCAGCTTTAATCCCACCGCTGCCACCAAGTTGTAGCGGATTTCGATCCAATATCACCACCGAATATGCGATTTCTCAGTTACAGTACTTCTTCACCAGTACTAACTCAAAACTCAATTGGTAGCGTGAATTTTCCCAGTGGTATATGGATTTTCCCATTCGTTAGTAGCATTTCTTTATGGAGACGCCCGCTACTGTGTGATTCGTCATATAAGTCAAGTCCTGTCGATATTCATTCGGTCATTCACTATTCAAGATATCTCTATTCAATGAGCAAGTTAAGTCCCGTTTTAAAGTTCAACAAATAAACAGCAAACAGTTTTATTCGTAAAGGCAACATGTATATGGGTATATGACGAGGTTAACTGGTGATATTCTGATCTGATTTTCACGGAAAAGTTCAATCTAATATAGTGATAAATATGAAAAACTTGTCAGCCTAAGATATGGGTATTTATTCACTTCCGGTACTTGATACTTTCAGTCCCAATCAATCTGAAACTGTACTTCAGAAGGAATAATGTCAAATATTTATTGGCAACACTTCCCAGGAAAATAGGGCTTGAATAGTTCAGTCCCAGAAGTTGAAATTTAATATTTGTGTGAAAACAGTCACTGGATTCTGGTACACTGCATCACAGGGTTAATTTTGGGACTCCCAGTCCCAAATTGATGATTATGAGATCACAGAGTCAAATTGGGACTCCCAGTTCCAAATTAATAACTTATGGGACTACGGAGTTCACTTGGGACTTCCAGTCCCAACATGGGAATCCCAGTCCCAAATTGATGATTTCAGGGGTAATTGAGTTCACCTGGGACTTCCAGTCCCAACTCGAGAATATGGCACCAACAGAGTCAGTCAAACTTGAAACTATATATATTACTCCTAGAAAACTGGGAATATCAGTCCCAATAATGAAATGGGAAGTCCTGTGTCACAACTTGGAACTCTCAGTCCCAAAACAGTACTTGGGAAAACTGGTGTCAGAACTCTCAATTTAACCCTACTGTGGCTGACAAATTAATCATTACTGTACTTTTCTTCAGTTTCTTGTTCCAAAACCTACATCCATGTTTCTTCGGTCAGAAAGGAACTCCAATCAGTTTAACAGTACAATGCTTAAGTATACAAATTGAGATGTTGCCCAGATGATGGTCCGAGATCATCTGAGAAAATAATGGGAATTGGACTTGTATTTATAGGCAATACTCATGAATATTCATAAGGTACGGTACCTGGTACCAACAGTCCCAAACATGCACTCAGAGGTTTGATTGGCTAAAACCGAAAATACTATGAATATTCATGAGCATAAGAAAATTGCAAGATGGTAGCTACAGAAAATACTGTGATTCGTCGTATAAGTCAAGTCCTGTCGATATTCATTTGGTCATTCACTATTCAAGATATCTCTATTCAATGAGCAAGTTAAGTCCCGTTTTAAAGTTCAACAAATAAACAGCAAACAGTTTTATTCGTAAAGGCAACATGTATATGGGTATATGACGAGGTTAACTGGTGATATTCTGATCTGATTTTCACGGAAAAGTTCAGTCTAATATAGTGATAAATATGAAAAACTTGTCAGCCTGAGATATGGGTGTTTATTCATTTCCGGTACTTGGTACTTTCAGTCCCAATCAATCTGAAACTGTACTTCAGAAGGAATAATGTCAAATATTTATTGGCAACACTTCCCAGGAAAATACGGCTTGAATAGTTCAGTCCCAGAAGTTGAAATTTAATATTTGTGTGAAAACAGTCACTGGATTCACTGCATCACAGGGTTAATTTTGGGACTCCCAGTCCCAAATTGATGATTATGAGATCACAGAGTCAAATTGGGACTCCCAGTTCCAAATTAATAACTTATGGGACTACGGAGTTCACTTGGGACTTCCAGTCCCAACATGGGAATCCCAGTCCCAAATTGATGATTTCAGGGATTTCAGTAATTGAGTTCACCTGGGACTTCCAGTCCCAACTCGAGAATATGGCACCAACAGAGTCAGTCAAACTTGAAACTCTATATATTACTCCTAGAAAGCTGGGAATATCAGTCCCAATAATGAAATGGGAAGTCCTGTGTCACAACTTGGAACTCTCAGTCCCAAAACAGTACTTGGGAAAACTGGTGTCAGAACTCTCAATTTAACCCTACTGTGGCTGACAAATTAATCATTACTGTATTTTTCTTCAGTTTCTTGTTCCAAAACCTACATCCATGTTTCTTCGGTCAGAAAGGAACTCCAATCAGTTTAACAGTACAATGCTTAAGTATACAAATTGAGATGTTGCCCAGATGATGGTCCGAGATCATCTGAGAAAATAATGGGAATAGGACCTGTATTTATAGGCAATACTCATGAATATTCATAAGGTACGGTACCTGGTACCAACAGTCCCAAACATGCACTCAGAGGTTTGATTGGCTAAAACCGAAAATACTATGAATATTCATGAGCATAAGAAAATTGCAAGATGGTAGCTACAGAAAATACAGAAATTTGTTTCCTCATACTAATTTTGAACAATTCATTTCTGGCAGGAATATTTAGAAAAGGGGGAACAACTTGATACAGTTAAATTCAGCATTCCTTAAATTTCAAGTTAGGTCCCTTAAGTTTACTCTCCACGCTACAAAGAGCGGGAATGAATGTCGCAAAGTAACGAGAACGTCAGGCGGCATTTACCGAAAACGGCGGTAAACATGCTGGTTTATGAACAACAACGACGAGAGAGCTCGTCACATCTCACAAAACTGGGAAATATATCGCACTTTACGATCGATAATAACCATAAACAGTAAGTAATAATAACTCTGAACATGGGAATTTATTGTTTAAGTATCGTTGCAAGGTGAAAATGATAGTCACGACCGGAAACATTTGTCGAAATCACCAGCTTGAAATATATCAAACATGGCGGAAAGATCGTAAGACTTGACATCGGCCGAAATAGTTAAATAATTTTGTGGCCACGTAACTTCAGCTGCTGATACTTAACCAATAATTTCTTTCACATGTCTAGACAATACACAGCGAAGAACTTTATCCAATTCCAAAGATAAATAACTATAACTTACGTTTGAACGAGTCTGGGGTCTTCCCGGCCTGTACTCAAAAAGATGGGCGTGGCAAAGGACCAGGGCGCGAATTACAATTACGACAACCCCAATTAAAGTTAGATACAGACAATAAAACTATCCCTGTACCAATATTCACATACAAAGAGCTTTACAACTACAGGGCCCTTACCAGTAATTTTAGCACAGGTAACAATAATAAACTTTGTCCAAAAATATTTCTATATCAGCATACATTTCCATATAACCAGGGAGGGGAGGGGGGGGGGGGATTTGGTCCTAATGACACATTCAAGTTTATTTCACTCAGGAGAAATTCAGCAAAAACACAATTTCGCCACAGTACTACTTACCTGGACTTGTGAAACTATGACATTTGATATACTTTTCATGATACGAGTTAAAACTAATACTGTAAAAAAGTCAGAAGGGTCGCCAGTGCGTGGGTTCGAATCCTACGCTCTGACAGTTTTTTACACACCACCTGTATTCTTTTGTACATAGTCTATACATTCTTGTTCACTTGAATAAAAAAAAGTCAAAAACATCACTTGTGTTTTTTCATGAATTCGAATAAGCAGTTCCCCCTGATCGCTCCAACCCATATCGGGATTCTGTTTCACCCGGTCCAACAATAAACGAGCCTTGGTCTTGAATGCCTTAGGGACACTGGCCAACACTTCCTCTTCCAGCTGAGGTGATGATGGCGGTGTGGGTGCCGGCGCTGCTGGTAGTGGTGCTGGTGGTGTACTACCCCTATATTGATCCATAAACGCCTTGTACCGGTTCAGCGTCTGATGGTAGAGTTGAATTTTCTCGTGATCGGGTAGTCGACGTTGGAGTATACTATTCATCTCTTCGTCGAGAGACTGGAGTTGTTGCACCGTGGCAGGCACGGGATAGGGTGATTGCAAACTCTGTAACAGTCGAGGTTCCACCAGCATCATTTTTTTCGTATGTTCCATGACGTTAGCGTCCCAAGATGGAGCCTACTAACGGTCCCAGTACGGAAGCGGCTAAGGGTGCGAGGAGTGCCCTGAGAAATCCACCTCGCTGTAACACCTGTTTCTTTTTCTTTAAACTGCCCGTCTTCTTCACCAGCGTTCGGAGACCCGTCTTGTGCCGTTGCAATCTCCCTTTCTGCAGGGGACTGAGAGGAACATTCCCTTTTAACGCGTTATGAGCGACTTCACACAAACACCGTACCAATTCTGCGCCCGCGCCGCGCACCAGGGCCAGGCCCACCTCCGGTGGCGCGCTGCGTAATACGCGGAGGGCCGGCGCGTGCTTCCGTATCCGTGCAGACATGATGAGGAAGTGAATGCTAGAGGGGTTGTGTCTTCTTCTTTTATTTGGGTGTGTACACCGTCTGGAACTCTCCGGGAAAAATGTGGGTGCGCAATCGAAGTGCCGAGGGTGTCCCTTGTTTCAAGTCGATGAGTAGATACCCGTGGGCCCCTTGGGTGGCATCTTCAAAGGCTTCCCGCACAAAGGCCGTGTTTTTAGGGTACATCTGTTTCGCCAGGTGCATAATTTGTGATGCGTCTCTGTGGTTTTTGAACAAGACCACATACTGAGCATTCAAACTGATGCTCCTGTGCTCTTTGTTCTTACTGAAGAGATTCTGGACGATGTAGATGATGCTCAACCGACGATGATGGCTCCCTTTCGTAAAGAGACGCGTCACCCGACTGTCCGTTTCGGTCATCAGATCGTCTACCACGACCAACGTGTCTTCTAGGGTATCCTTTGGGGTTAATCCTTCCACCAAGGTGAGTCCAGGGATGCATGCCAGTTCCTCGTACGCAGGCTGCCAAGGTCCATAACACCACAGGATGCGAGCCACGGGTGGTGAAATGAGGGCTGACCCATGTTGGTTGAGCCGTTGAACGAAGTGTGTTTTTCCCGACCCGGTCGGTCCAGCGATAAGACACGTGAAGGGATGCTGCCACCGAGGATCCATCCCGTTATTTGGTGATTTGCGCCCAGCGTTCAGAGGCCCACCAACGTTGTCGTGGATCCCACGTAGTCGTGCGGGTACCGTTGCCGTGGTAAACGTGGTACTCGTCCCACTCTAGGTGTTAGCTTCGTGGTGGTGGTGGTCGTGGGTGTTCTATGTTGCCGTGGTTTTGGCCTGATGGAAGATGATGCGGGTGGTTCGCTTCTGAGGGTAGGACTAGGCAGGTACACGGGAGGATCCCGGGTGAAGTTCCGTAGAGGTGGGTAGGTTGAAACAGGATATCAGGTACGCCAAATCGTAGAAGACTCCTCCAAATAAGGTACCCAAAAGCACTAGTAGATACACGACGGTACCGACTTGTCCTTTTCGAGTGCGCAGCAGTAAGGGCAGATGTGCACTATCCATGGTACAGCCCTAGACTGAAGGCTGTAGGCGATGTGAGGTAGAATTTATAGCCGTTTCATGTCACGGGCTGAGACCCAGGGATTAAACGAACTGGGCCAACCTTGCCATTTGACGAAATGATAGGGGATGCCACGTCGACGTTCCGTTTTCAAAATCTTTTCCACCGTGTAGTAGTCTTTCCGTGTTTTTACCACCGGTTGTAATTCTGCCTCGTAAAACGTGCCTTGCAGTGTTTCTCCTTGTAGATCTTCCAGTTGATAGACGTGTGGGTGTCGAGGGTTATGGCGAACGATGACAAAGTGCTCGTCACTCCAGTTGGGCAAGTAACTTTTCTCAAATTGCCCTTTGACTTTACTGATCCGTACCACATCCCCGCGTTTGTAACGGGGTGACGTGAGTGGACTGGGTTCTATCGAGTACAGCGTACGGCGCACTTGATGTTCGTTGCGTTCCGTCACATCGAGGGGAGCCCGCTGGATACTGCGATGATAGGCTCGATTGTACCCTTGGACCAGTTGAGGTAGCACATCGATGTACCGTCGGATGTTTTTGGCGGTAAAATACTTGTACATCCGTCCTTTGAAGGTTCGATTGAATCGTTCCACCACAGAGGCTTTGGTCTCGTTGTACGTATGGAAGAAAAACATCTTCTGTTTTTAAGAAAGGCTTGAAAGTGGCGGTTGAGAAATTCTGTGCCTTCATCCGTTTGCAAATAGAGGGGTTTGCGTCCCGTCTTGAAAATCTGCTGGAACGCGCGTACCAGATTCTCTCCTGTTTTGGTCCGGATGGGTAGCATCCACGCGTACTTGGATAAAATATCGATACAGGTCAACATGTACCGATGTCCATCATTGTGGGCAGCAAATCGACTCATATCGACCAAATCGGCCTGCCATTGTGCGTCTACGCCTCATACGATAACTCAGTTACGGCGAAAATGTCGTCGGGCTACTCGATGTAAGCTATAAGTGTCTTGGGTTTTTAACCATTCTCGAACTTCAGTTCGACTGATGCCTTGGGAATGTGCAGCTCGAGCGAGCGCCCCCACAGCGCTATAAGCGGCTGGACTGGTTGGGTTGTAATACAAATACACCTTGTTCACAGTCTTACGCTACGTAGATTCCTGCCGGCCGGCCTTGTGGGTACTCCACTGGCTGCCCTTTCGGATTCCTTTTCGGGTTCCCTTTCGGGTCCCCCTCTGGGTTGCGCTGTTGTGTGTTCGCTTCATGAGTAGACCCTGACACTCTAGCCTGTGTGCACCCTATAGATATAGTACTTCATCGACAATGGGGACTACTTTTTCCAAGGCCGTCCATAGATCAGGGTCCAGGGTAAAACCACCCTCGTTCAGACAGAGGAGTCGAGCAAAAAACGCGCCGCGGAAAATGTAGACGTCGTTACACAGGTGAATGCTATCACCGTCGAGGTCACCCAACAACACCCATTTCAAGGTAGTCCAGCCTTCCGGTGACAAAGAGACGCGCGCTTTACGTACACCAACACCTACGTCCGCTATCGATGAGGTCCACTCGTACAACAATAGGGTGCAGCCAGGTGTAAGAGTCCGGGTAGCCACAGAGTTCGCGTCGGGGTGCAGTAAGTCGTGGACGTCGGGGATAATAGTTTTCAGCGCCTGCCATAATGCCGGACGGAGTGTGATATGGGGACCACCACGCTGTTCTAATCGGGGAAAAAAAGAATCATCTCTACCACTTCGTAGGTAGACACCCACTCCCACGTGCATGAAATCGACTTCGGGCTCTTTTCCCTGTAACAACCGTGTCAATAGAGTCCACCCTGCTAGGGTTAAACATAGCTTCACCTCTCGGGGTTGTTCTTCGATGAGCTGCAGGTGATTGTCATGGACGATCAGGGTGACGTGGGTGGTCAGTTGGAACAACGCAAGCTCTCCATCTGCTCCGTGCGCTCCCATGGTGGTGAATGACAAAACACCGACTAGGGAGGCCTGTATATATCGCTGTGCAGGGGTTTATACTACACCCTGTCAGTGCCTAGTGGACTCACCTATACTCCCCCGCAAACATAGGGATGGGTTAAAATTGTTAATACTGTGGCGAAATTGTGTTTTTGCTGAATTTCTCCTGAGTGAAATAAACTTGAATGTGTCATTAGGACCAAATCCCCCCCCCTCCCCTCCCTGGTTATATGGAAATGTATGCTGATATAGAAATATTTTTGGACAAAGTTTATTATTGTTACCTGTGCTAAAATTACTGGTAAGGGCCCTGTAGTTGTGAAGCTCTTTGTATGTGAATATTGGTACAGGGATAGTTTTATTGTCTGTATCTAACTTTAATTGGGGTTGTCGTGATTGTAATTCGCGCCCTGGTCCTTTGCCACGCCCATCTTTTTGAGTACAGGCCGGGAAGACCCCAGACTCGTTCAAACGTAAGTTATAGTTATTTATCTTTGGAATTGGATAAAGTTCTTCGCTGTGTATTGTCTAGACATGTGAAAGAAATTATTGGTTAAGTATCAGCAGCTGAAGTTACGTGGCCACAAAATTATTTAACTATTTCGGCTGATGTCAAGTCTTACGATCTTTCCGCCAAGTTTGATATATTTCAAGCTGGTGATTTCGACAAATGTTTCCGGTCGTGACTATCATTTTCACCTTGCAACGATACTTAAACAATAAATTCCAATGTTCAGAGTTATTATTACTTACTGTTTATGGTTATTATCGATCGTAAAGTGCGATATATTTCCCAGTTTTGTGAGATGTGACGAGCTCTCTCGTCGTTGTTGTTCATAAACCAGCATGTTTACCGCCGTTTTCGGTAAATGCCGCCTGACGTTCTCGTTACTTTGCGACATTCATTCCCGCTCTTTGTAGCGTGGAGAGTAAACTTAAGGGACCTAACTTGAAATTTAAGGAATGCTGAATTTAACTGTATCAAGTTGTTCCCCCTTTTCTAAATATTCCTGCCAGAAATGAATTGTTCAAAATTAGTATGAGGAAACAAATTTCTGTATTTTCTGTAGCTACCATCTTGCAATTTTCTTATGCTCATGAATATTCATAGTATTTTCGGTTTTAGCCAATCAAACCTCTGAGTGCATGTTTGGGACTGTTGGTACCAGGTACCGTACCTTATGAATATTCATGAGTATTGCCTATAAATACAAGTCCAATTCCCATTATTTTCTCAGATGATATCGGACCATCATCTGGGCAACATCTCAATTTGTATACTTAAGCATTGTACTGTTAAATTGATTGGAGTTCCTTTCTGACCGAAGAAACATGGAAGTAGGTTTTGGAACAAGAAACTGAAGAAAAGTACAGTAATGATTAATTTGTCAGCCACAGTAGGGTTAAATTGAGAGTTCTGACACCAGTTTTCCCAAGTACTGTTTTGGGACTGAGAGTTCCAAGTTGTGACACAGGACTTCCCATTTCATTATTGGGACTGATATTCCCAGTTTTCTAGGAGTAATATATATAGTTTCAAGTTTGACTGACTCTGTTGGTGCCATATTCTCGAGTTGGGACTGGAAGTCCCAGGTGAACTCAATTACCCCTGAAATCATCAATTTGGGACTGGGATTCCCATGTTGGGACTGGAAGTCCCAAGTGAACTCCGTAGTCCCATAAGTTATTAATTTGGAACTGGGAGTCCCAATTTGACTCTGTGATCTCATAATCATCAATTTGGGACTGGGAGTCCCAAAATTAACCCTGTGATGCAGTGTACCAGAATCCAGTGACTGTTTTCACACAAATATTAAATTTCAACTTCTGGGACTGAACTATTCAAGCCGTATTTTCCTGGGAAGTGTTGCCAATAAATATTTGACATTATTCCTTCTGAAGTACAGTTTCAGATTGATTGGGACTGAAAGTATCAAGTACCGGAAGTGAATAAATACCCATATCTTAGGCTGACAAGTTTTTCATATTTATCACTATATTAGATTGAACTTTTCCGTGAAAATCAGATCAGAATATCACCAGTTAACCTCGTCATATACCCATATACATGTTGCCTTTACGAATAAAACTGTTTGCTGTTTATTTGTTGAACTTTAAAACGGGACTTAACTTGCTCATTGAATAGAGATATCTTGAATAGTGAATGACCGAATGAATATCGACAGGACTTGACTTATATGACGAATCACACAGTAGCGGGCGTCTCCATAAAGAAATGCTACTAACGAATGGGAAAATCCATATACCACTGGGAAAATTCACGCTACCAATTGAGTTTTGAGTTAGTACTGGTGAAGAAGTACTGTAACTGAGAAATCGCATATTCGGTGGTGATATTGGATCGAAATCCGCTACAACTTGGTGGCAGCGGTGGGATTAAAGCTGAATTTAGCCGTCAAGCACCAGTTTATTTGGATCATTCACTATGGAGCATGGTAGAGGAATTGAGGACATTGACAGTGATGATGAAATAACCTTCAGAATACCACCTCGGGATGAAACTGAAGATCATGGTCCGAAATCATCTCCACATGAGTTTGCTCATGGCGATGCCACTCATGTGTCGCATTCAAGTCGTCGTCACCTGAAACCAGAGACATATAACGGGGAAACTTCTTGGGATGAATACCTGAGAATATTCAACACCATCTCCAGAATAAATGGATGGAAGAAGACGGAACAGGCAGACTATCTGTTCACACATCTCAAAGGCCCAGCACGACAACTGGCATGTACATTATCTGATGAACAACTGAATTTCGATAACCTGGTCCTAGTCCTGGGAAACAGATTCGGTCGACGAGACCAGGCTGAACTTTACCTGGCTGAATTACGGGGAAGACGCCGTAAAGATAAAGAAGGACTGCGGGAACTGGGACAGGCTATTCTGAAGATTTCAACTCTAGCTTATCCAGGGATGTCGTCAGAGCATCAAGAAAGATTGGCGAAGATTCACTTCATAGATGCGCTGGATGACTATGAGATGCGGATGTTGGTTCAACAGGGAAAACCAGATAACTTACAACAAGCAGTCACCCTAGCACTAGAAATAGATTGGTATTGGAGAATTGAAGCTCAACGCCGTGGAGATGTTCCACGACGTCGAAATGTCAGAGAAATTATGCCAGTTCCAAAAGACGATGAAATAGGGAAAAGATTGGAAGCCTTGGAGAAAATGATGAAGGCAATGTCTGCGGTACAGCATTCTTCCAGCAATTCCGACGTGTACCAGTCCAGAGGTAACAGACAAGTACCATTCTCTCCCAGGGATGTGGAATGTTTTTCGTGTCACCAGAAAGGTCATTTTCGTCGTGAATGTCCAAGGAATAAAGGTCGTCAACAACAGCAGTTTATGGGAAACGGGGAACAACCGACCCGGAGGGGCGAGGTTCGGTTGTAGAGCCTAAACAGCCCCAACAACACATGTCAACTTCACAGAAGATAGACAATACAAATATTAGTTCGGATAGAAGTTCATCAGAGCTGGACACTGTAGAGTCTGCAATTAATCCAGAAGTAACACGGTGCAAACCTGTACTTGCGATAGAGATGGGTAATCCGGAAAGTGGGATCTTCGTTACTGGACATATTGGTAGTAACAAAGTTTTGTTTCTCGTGGACACTGGGTCTTGTGTCACGATAATTTCAAGTCACGTCTATGGCTGTATACCAGCATTAGAGCGACCGAAATTGGTTCCCACAGAATTGAGATTACAAGGTGCAGATCATAACCCACTAAAGGTGGTAGGGATGTGTCAGCTGGATATAGGGATCCTGTCGAGTCCTACTTACATGGAGGTTATCGTGGCAGATATCAAATGTGAGGGGATCATAGGAATGAACTTTTTGACTAAATTTGATTGCGAAATTCATCCCAGACGGAGATGTATAACCTGTGAAGGGCAGCAGCTTTTATGCTCTAGGCTGTCAGATGTATCAAGTTGTTGTCGGCTTGTCATAGATCAGACAGTAACCATACCAGCTGGTCACCAGATAGTTGTAACCACTACACCTTCAAAAGGGCAGGAATTAGTGGGAAAATGGGCTATATGTGAACCTCTCCTTAAAATTCCCAAACATGCAGACTTGTTAGTTGGGAGAACACTGGTCGATACAGAAGTAGTAGAAATTCCAGTAACTGTGTTAAATTTGGGAGTGGAACCAGGAACCATTTACAAGGGAACTACGGTAGCTGAACTGAGCCCAGTGTTCAATATTAGCGACCCTATGGCATCTGAAGATAAAACAGCATTGGAGAGTGACATTAGTTTCCTTACTTTGAATAACATTTCATCTAGTACTACGACAGATGATGTACCTGATCATATGAAAGCCATGTATGAGGAGAGTATCAAAGACATGAAAGATGAGGATAAGCTGAAAGTGAAGTCCTTGCTGCTAGAATATCAAGACATATTTGCCAAGTCGGATGCAGATCTGGGTAGAGCTAACGGAGTCAAACATACCATCAACACTCAAACAGCATTTCCATTGCGTCAACAGGCAAGAAGATTACCAGTTCCAAAGCAGGAAGAGGCAGATAAACAGATTGCAGACATGTTGGAGAGAGGGATAATAGAGAGATCTTCAAGTCCATGGGCATCACCAATTGTTCTCGTCACTAAGAAGGATGGTACTTTAAGATTCTGTATTGACTTCACAAGGCTAAATCAGGTCACGGTGAGAGATGCCTACCCTCTGCCAAGGATTGATGACTCGCTTGATTCACTGCATGGTGCAACCTGTTTTTCAACACTTGACCTTGCTAGCGGCTACTGGCAGGTGGAATTAGAGGAGGATGCCAAGGAGAAGACAGCTTTTATCACGAGAAGTGGGCTCTATCAATTTAGGGTTATGCCATTCGGCTTATGCAACGCGGCTTCCACTTTTGAACGCCTTATGGAATTAGTTCTAGCAGGGTGCCAGTGGGAAATTTGGCTGATCTACATAGATGACATCATAGTATTTGGCAAATCTTTCGATGAGGCTATCAACAATCTACGCAAAGTATTCCAACGCCTGAAAGAAGCGGGACTGAAACTCAAACCCAAGAAGTGCCATTTGTTTCAAAATGAAGTAAACTATTTGGGACACATCATTTCAGCCAAGGGTGTTTCAACAGAACCCCAGAAAGTTCGAGCTATCAAGGATTGGCCTATACCAACTACAGTTACGGAAGTAAGAAGTTTTCTTGGTTTGGGATCCTACTATCGACGCTTCATACAGGACTTCGCAACCATTTCAAGGCCATTACATAAGTTAACCGAGAACAACAAGGAATTCAAATGGACTGAAGAATGTGAAACCTCTTTCAGAACCTTACAACTAAAATTAAGCAGTACCCCAATCTTAGCATTTCCAAGTTCCCATGGCGATTTCATTCTTGATACAGATGCAAGTAATACCGGGATTGGAGCTGTTATATCCCAAATTCAGGAAGGTCAAGAGAAAGTTATTGCCTACGCTAGCAGAACTCTTAGTAAATCCGAGAGAAATTATTGTGTGACACGCCGAGAGTTGCTTGCTGTAGTGACCTTTGTCAAGTACTTCCGACACTACCTGTATGGTAGACATTTTACCGTGAGAACAGATCATAATGCTCTCAGATGGTTGATGAACTTCAAAGAACCTGAAGGTCAAATCGCTAGATGGCTAGGTTTGCTCAGTACATTTGATTTCGAGATTATTCACCGTCCTGGTAAACTACATGGGAATGCAGATGCCTTATCCAGAATCCCGTGCAAGTGGTGTGATAAGTTTGGCTATACAGATACAACAGTCAATGCAGTTGAGGAAGTTCTGAAATTGATTCCAGAGACTATAGATGTTGAAACCCAAACCGATCACTCTGGACCAGTGGGAACCATAGAAACAAAGATCAAGTGGATTCCTAAAAATTGGACGTACAGGCAGAAGTATCAGCGACGACGTAAAACTCAACCATATGCAGCACAAATACGAGCTGTTACAACAAGACAACAAACCAAAGTACAACAGAAGAAACATGAAATAGCAGCACCATCTTTGCCAGAAGTTTCCTGTTCCACAGAGTCCCACGACAGATGGTCTGATCGCAACATCGCTGATCTTCAAAGGAAGGACAAGGACCTCCAATGGATAATAGAAACCAAAACAAAAGATGAACACCGACCCGACTGGACTGAAGTTTCGTCGCAGAATCGAGCAACAAAATGCTACTGGGCACAATGGAATAGGCTATCATTCAGAAATGCTGTACTTCAACGTAGATGGGAAACCGAAGATGGGCATAGTCACCATTATCAGATTCTACTGCCACCTGAACTGAGGAAGGAAGTCTTTCAGCAGTTACATGCATCAAAAACAGCAGGTCATCTGGGATGTGGGAAGACTATTCCCAAAATTAAGATGCGTTATCACTGGTATGGCATGAGTAGAGACATCCGTCTGTGGTGCAAGCAGTGTGATAAATGTAGTTCCCGGAAATCACCTAGCCATAGGCCAAGAGCACCCATGAGACAGTATACAGTTGGTGTACCACTGGAACGCGTTTCAGTGGACGTATTGGGTCCATTGCCAAAGACGAGGAAGGGTAACCTGTATATCCTCATCTTGCAAGATTATTTCACCAAGTGGGTCGAGGGATATGCCATACGTAACCAAGAAGCAGAAACTGTTGCTGACAAAATCGTAAAGGAATTCATCTGTCGATTTGGTGTGCCAGAGCAGTTACACTCCGACCAGGGTACCAATTTCCAATCTAACGTTCTTAAGGAGGTATGTCAGTTATTGGATATTCAGAAAACTGGTACTACGCCGTACCACCCACAGTCGAACGGAATGGTGGAACGTTTTAACAGAACTCTTGAAGACAGACTAGCAATGATGGTGGATAAAAATCAACGCAACTGGGACGAACAGCTACCATTTGCTCTGATGTCATATAGATCAGCCATACATGATGTTACACAGGAGACACCAACCATGATGATGCTGGGAAGAGAGATAACTCTTCCAGTAGACCTAGTAACAGGTAGACCAATACAAATGCCGACAACGGAAGGAACCGAATATGCCGCTGAGCTACGTGATCGTTTAGAAATAGCCCATGAAAGGGCCAGAGAATTTCAAAGGAAAAACGTAGAGCGACAAAAACGGAACTATAACGTTGGGAAGAAGGGGGAAGTCTTCGAGATCGGTGATGCAGTTTGGCTGTACGATAATGCGCGTCACAAGAAGTTATCTCCAAAGTGAGCCTGTCGTTGGACAGGTCCCTTCCAAATCATTGGGAAAATGGATGACACTGTATATCGTTTGCAGAAACATCCCAATGCCAAGAAGAAACTGGTCCATTATGATCGATTGAAGCTGTATGAGGGAACCGACTTCACATCATGGACAGTGTGATTGCATGACAATCTACCGACTTGGACTGTGGACAAAAACAGACAAATATATCAATAACATGTTTTATTGAACTAAAAAAAATACATATTACATACGACATATGAGAACAAATTTACAGTTGAAAAGACAATGTTGAACTGTTACTTAATGAAGGCTTTATATTTACAGATGTCGGAGTCAATCTTTTATTGTCACTGTGGATCAGAGTTCAAGTCCAAATCCAGCATGTACCGTCACAAGGTGACCTGTAAGAATCCGCTTGAAGAGTGTCCCTATTGCCAGATGCCTATGCGGAGTAGGGCACGCATGTACAAGCATATGGATGACTGTACTTCCTCCCCATGGGTAAGGAGAAGAGGGAGAGTCGCACAGCAAGTAAAGGTGAAGGCCCCAAAAGTGCGTCGAGCCCCTGTCAAACCACATCAACAGGTAAAATCTAAACCTTCATCTGTCGGTAGTCCAGGGACACCGTTGTTGGACGAAGGTAGAAGGTCAGGTGTTGCAGTGGACCAAAGTCGGAGGATATCTAGTGTTCCAGTAATAATTTCCCCGAAATCGTCTCCACGGACCACGGTCGAAAAAGTCCAGACCACCGGCGAGCATCGGATCAACCTGGATGTGTCAGATGCAGAGGCTATTCCGAGGAAAGAAATTATTTTGACACCTGTGGGTCATATACCATCCACCACTACAGCAACTCTTGACTTCCCGGAGCAGCTGATAATCACCTACGAGAGTCAGGCTGAGGCTGACGATGTGGAGGAAATTGTGACACCGGATTTCTGGTCTTTCCTGACAACTCCACCAGTCACCACCATTGCACAGTGTGCTACCATTACAACGAATGATGAGACATCGCCAGCTACTTCCCCTTTGAAGCCAGTGTCAGTAACCTCGAATCAAGAGTGTAGCCCAGTCATCAGTTCAACCATTCCATCCATGACGTCAGCGCCCACGCCCACTGTCAACTTGAACAACTCAGCTGCAAGTATGACCTGTTCTGTCACCACCAATCAACACCCTGTTGATGTTACTCCAGCATCTGTTTCAACGAGCTCTGCCACCATCGTCACCAGTTCTGTCAGTATCAACTCTCTGGCCCATCAGTCTACTGGAAACATCTCCCACAGCTCTTCTGCCTTGGCCATTAGTTCTGCTCTTCCCAACCCTATGGTTTGTCAATGTATTGGAAACGTCTCGAGTTCGGGGACATGTATATACCAGAATAGTAATTTCTGTCCAACACGGGTAACCAGTTCTATCACACCTCAAGTATCAAACACCTTTGAGAGAGCCAGTCCAATGGAGGAAGGTGGTAACTCCATACCAACGATCACAACATCTAGCAGTGACGAGGCTGTTGGCTATCCACACATCCACAGAATGAAGACAACATCTTATTCCGATGGCAAGATTACCACTGTGAAGGAAGAAGTGATCGAGTCCTATGCTTCCTCAAAGTGTGTCCTCTGCGGTACCCGGAGGGTGTCATCTGAAGAGTAGAGAAAAGAAACACAGAACATTCCTTATCAGATAATATATTTGTTGTGACTTTAAATTTCATAACTTGATGATTCTATTTTCAAAAGTTAAGAACAATTTAGATTTGAAACTGTTCGTCAGATGAATATTCCTGCGTCATGAACATATCTTTTGAGACTGGAACTGTGTACATAAGTTAACTTGAATGCGGCGTTGTATCTAATTCTATCTTTCTTAACTTGAAAACCTGCCAGAGAGTATTCATTGTGACATTTTAAGCATATAAGTACATCACACCCACCTTCATCTCTATATCATCTTCATGTCTTTGAACGAGGTTTGGGGATTTCCTATTATCGCTGGAGACCTTTGTATACATTTCCGTCCTTGATTAGTCGTCATGCCCTGTTATTGCCTTGCTCGGGACGAGCAATTTTTGTGGAAGGGGATGGTGTGGCGAAATTGTGTTTTTGCTGAATTTCTCCTGAGTGAAATAAACCTGAATGTGTCATTATGACCAAATCCCCCCCCCTCCCCTCCCTGGTTATATGGAAATGTATGCTGATATAGAAATATTTTTGGACAAAGTTTATTATTGTTACCTGTGCTAAAATTACTGGTAAGGGCCCTGTAGTTGTGAAGCTCTTTGTATGTGAATATTGGTACAGGGATAGTTTTATTGTCTGTATCTAACTTTAATTGGGGTTGTCGTAATTGTAATTCGCGCCCTGGACCTTTGCCACGCCCATCTTTTTGAGTACAGGCCGGGAAGACCCCAGACTCGTTCAAACGTAAGTTATAGTTATTTATCTTTGGAATTGGATAAAGTTCTTCGCTGTGTATTGTCTAGACATGTGAAAGAAATTATTGGTTAAGTATCAGCAGCTGAAGTTACGTGGCCACAAAATTATTTAACTATTTCGGCTGATGTCAAGTCTTACGATCTTTCCGCCATGTTTGATATATTTCAAGCTGGTGATTTCGACAAATGTTTCCGGTCGTGACTATCATTTTCACCTTGCAACGATACTTAAACAATAAATTCCCATGTTCAGAGTTATTATTACTTACTGTTTATGGTTATTATCGATCGTAAAGTGCGATAGTGCGCCCAGTTTTGTGAGATGTGACGAGCTCTCTCGTCGTTGTTGTTCATAAACCAGCATGTTTACCGCCGTTTTCGGTAAATGCCGCCTGACGTTCTCGTCACTTTGCGACATTCATTCCCGCTCTTTGTAGCGTGGAGAGTAAACTTAAGGGACCTAACTTGAAATTTAAGGAATGCTGAATTTAACTGTATCAAGTTGTTCCCCCTTTTCTAAATATTCCTGCCAGAAATGAATTGTTCAAAATTAGTATGAGGAAACAAATTTCTGTATTTTCTGTAGCTACCATCTTGCAATTTTCTTATGCTCATGAATATTCATAGTATTTTCGGTTTTAGCCAATCAAACCTCTGAGTGCATGTTTGGGACTGTTGGTACCAGGTACCGTACCTTATGAATATTCATGAGTATTGCCTATAAATACAAGTCCAATTCCCATTATTTTCTCAGATGATCTCGGACCATCATCTGGGCAACATCTCAATGTGTATACTTAAGCATTGTACTGTTAAATTGGTTGGAGTTCCTTTCTGACCGAAGAAACATGGATGTAGGTTTTGGAACAAGAAACTGAAGAAAAGTACAGTAATGATTAATTTGTCAGCCACAGTAGGGTTAAATTGAGAGTTCTGACACCAGTTTTCCCAAGTACTGTTTTGGGACTGAGAGTTCCAAGTTGTGACACAGGACTTCCCATTTCATTATTGGGACTGATATTCCCAGTTTTCTAGGAGTAATATATATAGTTTCAAGTTTGACTGACTCTGTTGGTGCCATATTCTCGAGTTGGGACTGGAAGTCCCAGGTGAACTCAATTACCCCTGAAATCATCAATTTGGGACTGGGATTCCCATGTTGGGACTGGAAGTCCCAAGTGAACTCCGTAGTCCCATAAGTTATTAATTTGGAACTGGGAGTCCCAATTTGACTCTGTGATCTCATAATCATCAATTTGGGACTGGGAGTCCCAAAATTAACCCTGTGATGCAGTGTACCAGAATCCAGTGACTGTTTTCACACAAATATTAAATTTCAACTTCTGGGACTGAACTATTCAAGCCGTATTTTCCTGGGAAGTGTTGCCAATAAATATTTGACATTATTCCTTCTGAAGTACAGTTTCAGATTGATTGGGACTGAAAGTATCAAGTACCGGAAGTGAATAAATACCCATATCTTAGGCTGACAAGTTTTTCATATTTATCACTATATTAGATTGAACTTTTCCGTAAAAATCAGATCAGAATATCACCAGTTAACCTCGTCATATACCCATATACATGTTGCCTTTACGAATAAAACTGTTTGCTGTTTATTTGTTGAACTTTAAAACGGGACTTAACTTGCTCATTGAATAGAGATATCTTGAATAGTGGATGACCGAATGAATATCGACAGGACTTGACTTATATGACGAATCACACAGTAGCGGGCGTCTCCATGAAGAAATGCTACTAACGAATGGGAAAATCCATATACCACTGGGAAAATTCACGCTACCAATTGAGTTTTGAGTTAGTACTGGTGAAGAAGTACTGTAACTGAGAAATCGCATATTCGGTGGTGATATTGGATCGAAATCCGCTACAATACTATAATGCACCCCTGTGGGGTATAATTAACTCCTAGTCCGTAGCCGTACACGTTACAGTTTTTTCATGTGTTCGTGTCTCTGTATCCTAATCCGTACCCGTACACGTTCTGGTTTTATTTTTCCATCTCCCTTCACCCTTCGTGAAAGTCCGTGATCACTCGGTAGTGTCATGTTAAATTAACCCCTAGTCCGTAGCCGTACACGTTATAGTTTTATTTTTTTCGTGCCTCTCTATGCTAGTCCGTACCCGTATACGTTATAGTTTTCATTTTCCATGGCCCCACCTACGTCAAAGTCCGTGATCATTCGGGGTGTAATGTTATAGAGATACGAATTGATTTAACCTAGGAATTTGCTATACCAATTTTGTGCAAACAGAGAGGATTGTAAGTTAACCCAGGAGGCATGACCCGGGCCTTATTGGGCCAATCAGCGACGCGTATATCAACCAATGGCGAGGCCGGAGACAGAACCAATGAAAGAGGTTTGCGCCGTTTAAACAGCCAATGAAAATCTACTCTATATTCAGTATAAAACCCAGGGACGCGTGGGGAAAAGCTTCATTCAAACCCTTTTTCTCAAGCTCACAACACCGTATCGACAGATCCAAGAAATCATGAATAGAGTGGCCAAGATGTCCACGGGAGGCGGAAAGTTGGCGGCCCAGGCCAAGCTGGAAGGGGAAGAGAGAAGACAGAGGGAGAGACTGGGGAGAAATATAGAGGCATTTTGGATGGGAGAGATCCAGAGATGGACGAGAAGGAACATCAATTTTACGCCGCTGTCGTGGGCGGCGTTGTATTACGCCGTCACACGGGCCCTGACTACCTTTACCGGGGAAAATTTGATTTCTTCTCTCCGCCAGGCCCTGAACGAGGAAGAGAGACAGATCCAACAACAACAACAAAGTCAGCCGGAATTCGTCAACATTGACGAATTGCCGAGAATACCACCACCGATATTGCTGGATGATCTACCCTCGGTACCAGACGACGCTGAGCAACAACAACAGCCTGGGCGGTACTTTTTACAGCCTGGTCGGTACTTTTCCACAAGTTTGGAGTAGACAGGCAAACTCCCCCTGAATAAAACAGGGTAAACAAATTGACCTTAACGGCTCTTGTCAGGGCCACCCCAATCTTACGAAAGGGGAACTTCTAACGTGGCACATTCAATTAAATTCAGGTCCTACATGGGTGAATCTCCTCTCCTCTATATTCTATGATTACCAATCTCCAACCCCCCAAAAAAATCCCTGCCATCAACGGTCCTTTGCAGGCCCAACCCCTAGCCTTCCAAACACATAAGACCCTTTTTCAGTGCTCAGGGCCAACCCCTAGCCTTCCAAACACAAAAGACCCTTTTCAGTTTTCAGGGCCAACCCCTAGCCTACCAATGCAAAATCTCCTCTCCTCTATGATTACCAATTTCCCACACCTCACCACAAAAAAAAAATTCACACTCGCCTTTTTCCGGGACTACTCGGTAGTTCTCAATCTCCTCGCCTCTATGATTACCAATCTCCCACACCTCACAACAAAAAAATGTTTACACTCGGCTTTTTCCGGCACTATTCGGTATATTATTACCGTACATTCATACTAATAGTGTTTTTTTATTTTACCTGGGCGCTGTTAGTAGGAAGTTCCCATTTACTAAGTGTTATTTACCTATTGTTACCTAGGTGTGTGCATGTGCAGGAGTTGGTGTTTTTTAGTGCTTTTAATTAGAACCCTGCTCTTTCGAATATAATTGGGGGTCCTCATAAGGACCGTTAGGAAGGTGTAAGGAGTTACACCGATCGGAACAGGTTTTCTCGCCTCTGGGTACACACGGGACATTTCAGCGCGACGAGTGTACACGCTATGGGCTTGTAAGTGGGCGTAGGCACTGGTCTTCCTGCATGTCTGTTAATACAGCGAATACATACCGCTTGGTGTCCACATGGAAATATAGCGTATTTGGCGTAGCGACTACTGCATTGGACACAGGGTAAATACTGTGCTGCTTCCCATGTTATGTCTCGCTCCAGTCTTCTTATTTCGGTACAGTAGTACTCAAGATATTGCTGCTCTAAAATAGCCATCTCTTCTTTTTCTTGTTCTTTTTTTTCTCTTTCTGTTTCTTGGTCTTCTTCCAACTCATCTTGTAATTGCTGCTGTAAAATAGTCATCTGTTCTTTTTCTTGCTCTTTTTTTTCTCTTTCTGTTGCCTGGTCTTCTTCCAACTCATCTTGTAGGAGTTGAGCAATCTGTTCGTCCTCGGTAGGATAGACGTAGGGACTCACGTAGGGACTATTGTCCACTACATCCATGAATTCACCGGTTGCTTCTTGGTCTTGGGCTTGTTCTTGATGTTGTTTGAACACATCTTGTAGGACTCGTTCAAACCGTTCGTGTTGGGGAGTACTATTGGCGGTGACATCTCCATCCGCTGCCTCTTCTTCTTCTCCTTCTTCGTCGTCTTCAATATCGATGAATTCACCCGTAACATGGTGAAGATACTGTCGCTTTTGTTGTGAAACTGGGGTGAAAGTCTCGCCGTCCTCTACCGGTTGGTGTTCTTGTTCATCATCTTTGAATAGCTCTTCTAATATGTTGTCAAGCCATGACTCGTCAATAATATTGTGCGCTCCATCAATATCTATGTGTTGAGCCATGATGTAGTTCAAAATGAATGGATAGACACTGCGCGCTTTTTGTAGTCTAACCGTAGAGTGCCCGTATGAGCGCGCGGACGTCATCGAAATCTTCTCCCTCAAGCCTTGTGCTGGCCCAGGTCCGCTGAAAATTTTGTGTTTCTTTTCCATCTACAAACCGGTCTCATTTTGCAATAAATGCGAGTTGACGTGTAAAACTTATTTCAACTTGAACTTTGGGAACTTATAGTGTATCGTTGAAAAATTCAGAAGGCTAGCGGCAGGCTAACCCTATATTTTTAATGATTTTGTCGATTTTAGACCCGTATGGTTATGGGAGTGGTGGTGTGGAAAACCCGGTAAATTTGAAATAAATCGGTTTACCTCCGTAAAAACACTTTAGGTGTGTTCCTCACATCCTTATAATGTCACCCTGAAAATTGGAGCCGGTTTAACGAAGAAAAAGTAGGAATTTTTGTCCTATCACTCTGGCTACGGTAACACAGCCATTGACACGCATAGCTGTACACGCATTCGGCTCCATATTGTAGATTGCAGCGAGAAGATTTCGATGACGTCCGCGTCCCTCAGCCATTGACACGCATAGCTGTACACGCATTCGGCTCCATATTGTATAGTGCTGTGTTACCGTAGCCAGAGTGATAGGACAAAAATTCCTACTTTTTCTTCGTTAAACCGGCTCCAATTTTTAGGGTGACATTATAAGGATGTGAGGAACACACCCAAAGTGTTTTTACGGAGGTAAACCGATTTATTTCAAATTTACCGGGTTTTCCACACCACCACTCCCATAACCATACGGGTCTAAAATCGACAAAATCATTAAAAATATAGTTTTAGCCTGCCGCTAGCCTTCTGAATTTTTCAACGATACACTATAAGTTTCCATAGTTCAAGTTTGAATAAGTTTTACACGTCAACTCGCATTTATTGCAAAATGAGACCGGTTTGAAGATGGAAAAGAAACACAAAATTTTCAGCGGACCTGGGCCAGCACAAGGCTTGATGGAGAGGATTTCGATGACGTCCGCGCGCTCATACGGGCACTCTACGGTTAGACTATAAAAAGCGCGCAGCATCTCGTCTGCTATCCATGCATCATGGCTAATCCTACTAGACGGATGCTATTCAACACGATGAACCAACAAGATCCTAGAGAACATAGAGAACGGATTCGCCCAAGTGGAGAAGACAACGAACATGTTACAATCATTACGAGCTTGCAGCGTGTTCATGAAGCTCATAATGCTGAAGCTTGAGGCGGAGAGGCGCACAACAAGATAGAGAAATAAGGGACGCTATGGGAGAAGAGGATGATGATGAAGCAACAGACGATGAAGATCTACCAGAGGTGGAGTGGTTAAACAGTAGTAGACCCCCAGCAACTACAGCTTCGAGGGCTACCACAACGACGGCTACCACAACGCCGGCTACCGCAACAGGAATGACAACACCACCACCTCTAGCAGAGATCGTCCGCCTGAACGTACAGATTGATGAATTAGAAGAGGACAAGTCTAAACTACATGTACAACTGACTAAGGAACAGCAAAGATCCACCTGTACCGTGTGTCAAGACGAAGAGACGACGTACGCCTTTTTCCCTTGTGGTCACCTGTGCCTATGTTCCGTATGCTTGCTATCCCTAACATGTATAGGGGGTTCGTGCCAGTGCGCCGAGACAGAGGAGCTTCATTTGCAGATACGATGCCCTGTGTGTCGGACGTGGGTATCAGGCGTGAAAAAAATATTCCGCCCGTAACAGTGTGATGACGCTGTTCTTTCCAAAGGCCCTTTTTAGGGCCACCTATTTACACCCGAAAGGGGGGAAACTTTCTAAGTAAAAGCACAAAAAACACCAGCTCCCTCACCAATATGAAAACATAAGGTCTTCACCACAGTAGACTCTTAGTGTTGAATTTTTTAATACAATTATCTTTGCAAAGAATGAACACTAACACACATTTGAATTTCTACTATTTTTATTAACACAGTAGAATGAACATAAGGTCTTCACCACAGTAGACTCTTGGTATTGAATTTTTTAATACAATTATACGCTATCAAGGCGCTTAAATGAACATAGAATGAACATTGAATTAACATAGAATGAACATAGAATGTAGGAATACGGTAATGTTCAATGCAACAAGACAAGTGAAATGTTCAATATTTATGCAACAAGACTTGTTTGAACTCGTCATTGTCTTTCTGCCCCTGGTGCACGTAGATGAAGGTGGCAATCTGTTCACGTGGAATTCTGGGTGGACAGGCAGCTTCCAATTCCTCGGCAATTTGCACCTCGTTCACGCCCTGTAGTCCCTCAGTCATTAGCGCGTCTGATGGTATACTATTGTGCACACACGTATGCGTGTTGAAGAGCCCGTTCTTGTTCCCACAGCCTGCACATTGCTGGATACGCAAGTGTCGAATGCGGGGTCTGAGATGATCCAGGAATGTGTCGATGTACTTCTTATAAATATACTCAGTCACCTGGTCAGACAGGACTTCATGAATTTCAGCTGTGAGACTCTGCAGCTTCCGCCACGCAGGTATTTGCAGGGTGACACCCTGAGGTAAAGGAATACGCTTTTGCGTATCCGCCCTCAACTTCCATTTACGAATATGCACCAGCAGCATGTTGTTGAACATAGAACAGGTGAGAAAGATGTCGTCACCCACATAAAATTTCGCTTCGTCGCTCCACTGGTGGTCAATGACCACATCGATGGCGTAATAAATGGCCTGTACTCTTATCCAGGTGTCCAACGTCAAGGCGATACGCTTAGGTGGTTTGTCGTCCCAGGCCGATGCGTTAAAATGCACTTCCTCTTCTTTGACACTCACAGTTAAATAGGGAGAGAGCTCCCAAGTGTTCGTCTGGGCCGCCTGGTAGGCCTGCTGGATAATGCCATTGATCTCCTGCACAGACATAGGAAGTAGCACCTCTTCATTCGCTTGCTCAGGCACTTGCTGGGGCACTGGCTGAAGCACTTGCTGAGGTATTTCTAAAAGGTGTTAGTCGGGGACGTTTGGTAGGTGGACCGGGTTTGGCAGGTAGACCGGACTCTTGGTGCGTACGTTTGGTAGCTGTATACCCTTCAGCGATGTCCATGTCCATGACTAAGATATTATCTTCTGAATCCTGGACTTGAAGTAGATCTGCTATTCCTTCATTTCCCGTCTTCTTCAGCGCCTCCACGAAGGCTTGAAATGCTAAGGGGCCACGGCGCAGTAGATCGTCGATGAAGGCTCTGTTTTGTCGTGAAGTGGTCTTCTGCACCATGATATCTTCGACACCGGGTTTAAGGATTATGTTTTCCACCATAAGCAGATCACATAGTTTGGCCACATGCTGCATATCATCAATGAGGCGAACACGGTGCTGTAGAAGCTCAGCTCGGTGTGATGACTCCATGACTGTTGGCTCAGGCTGGTGAGTAGCTGCTATGGTGAGATAGGCTGGTGAAGTTCCACTGGTAAAAATGAAAATCTTCTCCACGTCTCATGCTGCAGTGAGGCCCCGGCAAATAGCTCCTCTCGTCAGAGTGGTTCAGGCTGGTCAGGTAGGCTGGTCAGGCAGGCAGGTGCGATAGCTCCGTTCGGCAGGCCGATGAATGCACCAACTCTCTAAAAACTTCCCCTTTTATACCTTTTTTCGTGACATTCCGGTGTTTTCGGTATTCTCCGTGTGTCTTTTCGGTATTCTCCGGGTCTTTTCGGTCACCTCCGTGACTCTCCGGTGATCACATTCGGGTCTTTTTCGGTCACCTCCGTGTGTCTTCGGTCATCTCCGGGTCTTTTCGGTCACCTCCGGCACTCTCCGATGACCACATTCTGGTATTTTCGGTCACCTCCGGCACTCTCCGGTCACCTCCGGGTCTTTTCGGTCACCTCCGGCACATCTTCACGGCCCTCAACGAACTCACCGTGCCTCTTCGGTCATCTCCGTGTCTCTTCGCACACCTCCGTCACATCTCTCGGTACCTTCCGCCACATCTTCACGGACCTCACCGAAAAGACACGGAGGTGAACGACATTGTGGGAAAAACCCCACAGACAGATCAGTACAAGCTCCCACGGACCTGACCGAAGAAATACGGAGGTGAACGACATTGTGGGGAAAAACCCCAGTACATGTTCCTCTCACCGAAAAGACACGGAGATGAACGACATCCCCACAAACAGGTCAGTACATCTCCTATCATCCTCACAAGTCACGCCCCATTCACCCAAACCGGAAGTGACGTCATACAGCGGTCACGCTCCATTCACCCAGACCGGAAGTGACGTCATACGGGACAGCGCCCGCTGTCTCTCCTCCACGAACCCTTCACAAACAAGAGTTATCTCTCAGGAAAATAATACCCTTCGTCCCCTTCCCCTACTACTCACGTAGGTTAAATTTTCGCGATAAAAGCTGGCCTGCCGAAAAGTGCCTTTTCGCAATCTTTCGCTGACGAAAATAACAAAACGGGAGGGAAATAATATGCCAATTTGATACAATTTGACCGACCTGAGCTTCTTTGAGCATGTACCATCTTTCATGACTGCTTTGATGCTGCCAAAATGTGATCAAACGTGTGGGGAAAACATTGACTGATTTCCCCGTTTTGGCGCGTTTCTGACATGTTGTAAGTATATGACCTACGCTACTTTTATCTCATGACCTTTCTGATCACGTGAATAAACACACGTTTCTATTAGTTTATAACTGGCATGGATCGATTTCTTGATGACGTGAGCCAAAAGGTCAACCACATTCTGCGCATGTCCCTGTGAACTGTGGCGAAAGAACAGGATGAACAATTACGGTATCAGGTTTTATAATAAATTTTATGACAGATGGATAACTGTTGAAATAGTGTTGGAAAATTAATTTTCTGTGTTGGGAGCACACCTATTCTTTCTTTATTTCATTTTTTTTTAAATAAAAAAGCGCATAAAATGAAATAAAAACCGAGTCACTGCACCACTGTTTTAAGGGTGTTCACCAAAATCAGAATACGATACGATACGATATTTATTTACAGTCAAAGTAAAGTTACATTGACCAAGGGGAGATAACTCCCAACATGAGATACAAGACAGTACAATATATAATCAAAAAACAGAGATAATTTCAACAACAAATAAAGCAAGCTTAGTGAGATTCAATTTCTGCCAGGGGATCAGGACATGAGCTTTGTCCTTTTGGCAAACATTTTGTGCACATATTTTCCGATAAGCTGAGCAGTGTTTTCAGGGCAAGACATGATATAGATAGTTTTTTCTTTGGTATTCATAGAAATAAAATTAGGAATTTTTTTCATCAATTCCAGAAAAAGGGCTCTCTCACCGAGGAGAGACCTGGGCATGTACAAAGAAAATGTTGCTCGTCTTCGATGGTGTCAATGGCACAGAGTTTACAAAGTCTGTTATTCCTATCTATATTCTTACCTCACCCTTTTTCTATTGCTACGTTATGGGTATTAATTCTGAGTTTGGTGATTACCTGTCTGTAGTTCTGGTTTCTGATCTCTGTTTGGTATATTGGTAGGGATTGAAGCACTGGAAGTTGTTTGTAGAATATCAATTTTTCACAGGAGTTGATTCTCTGTTCCTTATATGAATTGTATACAGTGAGCATTTGTCCTTTGGCGACATTGGAAAGGTTGGGATCAATGGCAGATGTGGAATTAACTATGCTTAACAAATACTTTTGTTCTTGACCTAATACTGCCACGGAACAAATAACGAATTTATTAAAAGCTTCATTTTATATTATCAATTCAACAATATAGCCATTTGTAATGTTTCGTCGGTAAAGGACACCGTTCACTTGCTTGACCAGCATGTTTCGACATTTGTGATGCAGCGTATTTCACAAATTTAGAAGAATTTATCTGTTTTTCTTGCTCCAAGGGATGGCTTGTCGTGCACCGTGGTATGGACTACCGCAATACAATTAGTTCAGCTGAGTTTGTTAACGGTTCTCTAGTCAGTTTAACTGACTTTACAACAACAGATGTGTATACTAGTAACCTTGGCAGTATATTTCATTGAAAACGGACGGACCATGTGATAAAAATGACTCCAATCGTGGATATAATGCGGGCTTGCCTGTCAAAATACCCACAGCAGCTCTAACTGTGCAGCTTATTTATGGACAACGGAATCTTGACAGAGAGGGAATTGTGATCACAACGCTTCTATGATTAAATAGGTCCCTGATAGGCAGTCTTTTTCCCCATTTCGTTTTAGGTATTCGTATTCGGTTTTTGGGCCAAAAATGTTGTGGCATGGGTGGTTTTCGCCCTTGGCTATTGTTTTCCCTGCATATTTCATTGACAACTCTTCGTCTTAAAAGTAAGGGTTTTTCATTAGTTTCTATTTGTAGACTACATAAAGGAGTTCCTTTGAACTCCTAGTGGTCCGATTGGGTAGTGGAGGGTGTCAAAGTGAAGCGCTCCTCCAGGACGACCAAGTCATGGGTAGGTGCATGTAAAATCAGGATTGGGTTTGAACCTATAAAATGCGGAAACACGGACTTTACCCCTAAAATAGGGAAAACCCTTATCAACCAGATCTACAGGGGCTAATAAGGCTTCCCAGCGGATCGGAGCCTGCCGAGAGAGACAGGGTGAGTTAGTGGGTGTATGTAAATTTAAGATTGGGGTTGAACCTATAAACGTGGAACTCGGACTTCACACCTTAACCATGGGGAATCATCCTGGGAAGTGAGTATGGTGGCATCTTCAGGGTTGCATGTAAAATTAGGATTTGTCCCGAAAATATAAATGCGAAACACGGACTTAAACCATGGGGAATCGTGAATGTTTTGGGGTCCAGACCATCCCTGGTACAAATGAACTCCTGCTGTTACGCCTTAACACCCTAGCATCATGATCTTAACGCCTTATCGAAACGCCCTAGCTTAGCGCCTCGACGCCATGATGCATACCGATGAAAGAAAGAAAGATCAATTCTTTCACAAGTTTTCATATAGTTTATTCTCCCCAATGTTACATCATACCTAAGCTAGGGGAGCAGCGTTGGATATGTTTACAACTCAAGTACTCTTGTCCAATCAGAGTCTGCCATTTGGCGCTGCATCATATTTGTTCTTGGCCGTTAGATGTATTCTCGGCTGCTCTTGTCCAATCAGAAGTCGCCATTTCCGAAAGTTCAATCTTTGGTCATGTTCGCTCTGATCCGTTTGTTCTAATCGTCGTCGGGCAGGCCAGGATACCGTTGAGGCAACATATCCTCAAACAGCGGTTTGCGCATTTTGATCGCATTTCCAGGGCCTCGGTGGGTGGTAATCCCATATCCTCTTCCAAGTGACGGTTGGTCTTCATGATGGACCTGTGCGTGGGGTCGCCATTCATTTCAAGCGAGAGCAGGCTATATCGTTCATAGATGGCATATTCCAGTGGGTGATGCATATGGCGTATACATATCTCGCTTAGTAGCATTTGCTAGATCCTGTGTTAAATGTGACGATTTTAATCAACGTCACAAACCATTGTTACAGAAACTTATAAAACAGGGCTATTCCACCAAACGCCTCCACTCAAAGTTTCTCAAATTTGGCGATACATATCGCATGCTGATAAAAAATACGAACGTAGCGTGCAAGATCTATGGCGCTACGTTTCGTAACTTGTGTCTAATTCCGCTTAACCCGGGGCTAGGGGCCGTATGAACCCATGTACTTCAAGATCCTCATGGTACTCATATGAACAGTCACAATCAAAGCGTGGCTGAGATACATCATTCTTTAGATGACGACTCTACAACGAATTATGGATTAAGAATACTGATCAGCGATACGGATTTGATATTTTTGGAACATCATGATGTCTTGCCGGCATCATTGAAAACTTGACCGCTTCTCTTTTGCAGGAAACAAGCCTATGTTTATGTATACTATGATTGACTTTTTGAATTTGGTGCTAATACTGTTACATGGAATATGGAATAGGTCTTTGGATTATGGACGCGGATATTCTCTAATGGACGACGGCTGAATTATGGATGACGGACTAGACGCTTGTAATTGGCTGTTTTCCTGATGCAGGCGCGCATTTGGGTGTACGCTTGTTGTAATTGATCCTGTCCGGCGTCGTCGATTACCGCATGTGACCTGAGTGAATTGACAAACACCGATGTTAAGGGTTACTTCATCTTTATTGCTCTAGGCACGTGGTAAGTTGTGCCAGAGTTGCATTGGAAGAGGATGTCGATGACAAGCAGCTTTTGAAGTTATTGAAGCTGCTTTAGGAGCCACTTAAGAAGCTCTGAGTAAAAGTAAATAATAACAAGAGTTAGCTATCAGACATTTGTAATGTGATAGAGAGCAACTCTACTAGTTAAGATATTGAATGGCTCATACATGTATATGATAATCTCATTCTCAGTCATTTGTAAATAATCTCATTCTCAGCAGTGACCAATGTATGGTATAGCTCTTCACCATAATGGCAAGGCAACGCTCAATTATATTTTACCAACATGAACTTGAATTAATTGAAATATAAACTTTGAACAATAAAATACATTGGTGGCATATGGAAAATGAACTATGCTGTGTCGTTCAAATCCTTAATTAGATTCAGACTAATTAAATGACTAAATAATTCCAGCTTAAGGATAATTATTTAATCTGAGAGCTTATGAATTGATTATCTGGAATGCTTTACAGATGTTGATGGTAACATCAAGCAGCCATAACATAAAGATATGCCCTTGGTTGCTTTTGCAACACAAGAATTTACAGTGTAGGTGTATACAATTAAACCCAAGTGTTTACAGTGTAGGTGTTTACAATTTAACACAATCATTACAGTGTAGGTGTTTACAATTGAACACAATCATTAAAGTGTAGGTGTTCACAGTTAAATACCAATATTTACAGTGTACAAAGCAATTAAACTTAACTAGATAGATACCCATCCCTGGGATCACAACCCAGAACCATACCACATTATGGTATACATGTACACCTGATACCGTACCCGCCTAGTTACATGAAATAAAATGAAACAATGTGATAATAAACTCACATAATTTCCACATCAGTAAGGTAAACAATGAGGACTAGTCGCTGTGACTAAATGTGACTACATAGGACTAATTACCTATTGATCAGACAAGATATCATAATTAACAGTAATCAAAATACACAAATCAGTCTAATCACTGACCAGAATTTATGCCATGTAGACCAGTACGTGATTATTCAATGAAATATTACTTATTAATTAATTAATAATGCATTAATTAATACAGACATGGAGCTAAGCATCGACTTACCTATGAGAATGGTAATCTGCTAACCACAAGCAAGTGAATTTACAGTTGATTCATCAATGCATTAGTCTGCGTAAAGAACAAAATACCACCCATATTACATTGCAGTAATATTACAATCAACGTCTGTATGAATCAGGGGAGGGTACTCCCTACCCGGAGTTCATCTGGTAAATCTAACGAATGAGCGACCTAGGATTTACTCTGACAAATATATCCGTTACATATTTTCTCTAAATATAGTTTGACAGAATCACATAATATTCTCTAACAGTGCTAAGATGTTATCGGTAATTGAAATAGCAAATGTCATCCGAGGGTATTTTCAAAGACCTAGAGCGTTCCGATTCATCACGTTAACATTCCATGCAGTTGGCATAGCTAACAACAACAACAGATGAAAATATGCTAAACAATGTTTGAAAAGCATTTATGAGATCTGAATATTACTCTAACTAATTGTCCAGTACATTCGTCAGTCTGAATATCGTATCCTACTTGCTTGGTAATGCCGTCGATGTATGAAAATTCACCGAACAGATGCACGACGCACAACCAGCTTGTACAGTTAGCGACCATGTGCGTCGAGACGGAGTCTACCGAACAGGCACCAAATAACACTATTTACAGGACTAGCTAGACCAGAGTCCCTGTGAATCGTCTGAAGTAACACATTTAACAAAAAAATAACAACCATAATACTAGTTTAATAGCGGTTCGGGACTTTGCGACAACACAGCTTCGAGAGCCATTTCAGAGGGCAGAATGTACCTCTGATGCAAGAACATCAATGTCACAAATTCAGTCTCACACACTCCCCTGCTAGACAGGTGTCGTCCCGACAACTTGTACACTGTTCCTAGTACAGCTATGCAGTTAGTGTTTCACACCAGTCAATAATTCCAACAGCAGCAACTGTGACCTACTGATGTTCCCGAGTGGACTAACGGTCATCCCAGCTGTTATGTCCTGTTGAGCAGCAACAGTTGTTGGTAACTTATGCAGGTTCGAATGTCGTCCACAGGTAGACCTCATCGAGCGGAGCACACTGGGGAATCACAGGTATCTTCAGACGGACGATCTCGTACTTGGGGGACATGCTCCCCTGCTATGTCCAAAGTTCTACCTCGCAAGCGAGATGTCTCATCTACAGTGTCTACGTTTGGAGAGTCTTGTACATCCGACAGATCGTCAGGAGATTCACTATCAAGGAATACCTCAAACTCATCTTCGGATTACAAGCGTCTAGTCCGTCATTCATAATCCAGCCGTCGTCCATTAGAGAATATCCGCGTCCATAATCCAAAGACCCATTCCATTTTCCATATAACAGTATTAGCACCAAATTCAACAAGACAATCATAGTATACATAAACATAGGCTTGTTTCCTGCAAGAGAGAAGCGGTCAACAGTTTTCAATGATGCCGCCAAGACATCACGATGCTCTGCAGAGCTTTGTTCCTCATTATTCTCTGTAGGATCAATGCTAGCAACATCCTCTGGTTCAGTGGGTTCTTCTGTTTCCACTACCAACTCCCGAGTATCCAACAGATCAACCCGGTTCAAGGTTTTCGTGTGACCATCTCCCTCCAAGGGCTCAACAACATACACATTCCCAACAGGATCTGGACGGCCGACAACTTTGTAAGGTGTTGATCCCCAGTAGTCCTGTATCTTATGTCGACCCCTGAAACTTCGGTCGCGCACAAAGACTCTTGCTCCCAGTGGAAGACCCATGTCATTCACAGTTTTGTTGTTTCTCTCCTGTCTCTTGCTGGCGCACTTCTCGGTGTTCTTTGTCACTTCATTGTAAGCCTCTCTAAGTCTCTTGAAGAGATCGTCTACCCACTCGTCTACCGTTCCTTGAGAATCCTCTTCCGGTGAATCCAACAGTTTATCGATTGGGAGCTTTGGTTCTCGCCAAAACATGAGGTAGTAAGGTGAGTATTTCGTTGTCGAATGAGGCGTACAGTTGTAGATGTAAACCAGTTCTGGCAGGCGTTCCGGCCAACGCTGCTTCTTCGAAGATGGCAAAGTACAGAGTAAGTTGTGCATGGTACGATTAAATCGCTCACACTGGCCGTTGTCCTGGGGGTGATAGGGCGTTGTTCTCGACTTCTCGATCCCATACAATTTACAAAGTTCCTGAATCACTTGATTCTCGAAACTTGAGCCCTGATCACTGTGAAGTCGCCGGGAACACCGAACCGAACAAACCACTCTTTTACTAGAACAGATGCTGCAGTCTTGGCTGTCTGATCTTTTGTAGGCACTCATTGTGTATATTTAGTGAACACATCGGTAAGGACGAGAACGTCTTCTATCCGGCCAATTCCAGGTTCCAGAACAGTGAAGTCCATCGCAAGGACATCCAGGGGCCTCTTCGCCGTTAATGAACCCATTGTGTAGTGGATTTTTTCTTGCCTGCCTTAGCTAGAGTACAGCGTGAACAACGGTGGCAGTGAGCCTCAATATCCTTGACAATACTGGGCCAATAACACCTGACTCGTGTCAGCTGCAAGGTACGCTCTGGCCCTTGGTGCCCAGCACTATCGTGTACAGACTCCAGTACTTGTTTCTTCAGCACCTGTGGGAGAACAAGCTGCTTTGTTTCGATCCCTTGAATTATTACTTTTCTGTACAACACACCATCATCTTCGAATAGCTGTTTCCAACAACACAGGAGTTTCCGTACATCACCAGTTTCCTTTCTCCGTAGACGTGCTGTTGGGGGATGTCCCAGAAATGGCGCACTCTTCCGATGACTGGGTCCGAGTTCTGTAGTTTAGCTATTTCTGTCCGGGGAATAGATGGGAATGTTGACATTGCACCCACAGCAGACTTCTCGGACCGAACCTGGGTTTCTCTGTTCCAGACGATACATCTGGATTCGTGGAACTTCTGCCTTATGGATCGGGGGAATCCTGCCGACGTTCCAGCCAACTCTACTACGGTTTCTTCGAACCGGGCACAATGTGGCTCTTTTCCATGTTCAGTTTTCCTACTGAGAGCATCCGCATTACGATTAGATTTGCCAGATCTATATCTGATTGTGAAATTGAACTGCGCCAGTTCTGCAGCCCATCTGGACTCTACAGCTCCTAGTTTAGCGGTAGTGTTGAAGTAGCTCAAAGGATTATTTTCGGTATATACGACGAATTCTGCCCCGATGAGTAGGTCTCGGAATTTCTCTGTTATCGACCACTTGAGCGCGAGCAGCTCCAGTTTCATACTACTGTAATTCTGAAGGTTTTTCTTATTCTCTCTAAGGCCTCTGCTGGCATAGCTAATCACCACCCTCCTATCTGCTTGCTTCTGTGAAAGTACGGCCCCCAGGCCCAACAGGCTAGCGTCGATCTCCAGTTCAAATGGACAACTAAAATCGGGGAGACCCAGCAATGGAGCAGAACAAAGGCTTCTCTTCAGTTCATCAAAAGCTGCTTGACAGACAGCGTCCCATGTAATTTGACCATTCCGTTGTTTGGGGTTCTTGCTCAGTTCACCAAGCAGTGAATGAAGTGGTCCGGCGATCCTAGTATAACCAGCAATGAACCTTCTGTAATAACCAGAAATGCCAAGAAAAGCTCTCAGCTGCGTCTCTGTCTTCGGGACATTCCAATCCATCACAGCCTTTATCTTCTCGGGATCTGGAGATATCCCGTCCCTACTGATGGTGTGGCCCAGATATCGCAGTCGTTCCTTAAACAGGTAACATTTTTCTGGTTTGGCTTTCAGGGGGTAGGAAGACAGTCTACTTAAAACCATGTCAAGTCTTTCCAACGTTTCAGCTAATGTGGACCCAAAAACGAGAATGTCATCAAGATATATTAAGACAGTTTGAAAGTTCTGGTCGCCGTAGACTTGATCTACTTTGTCTCATAAAGGTGGCGGAGGCATTGCATAGCCCGAAGGGCATCCTAAGATACTCGTACAATCCACCTGTACCCACGCTTTCGGTTTTCTCTATGTCCTGTTCAGCTACTGGGATCTGGTTGAAACCATGTGCAAGATCCAGACTGCAAAAATGCCTGGCGCCATTCAACGTTTGGAGAGCCTCTCCAATCCTCGGCAGAGGGTAGGCATCCTTGTGAGTTTTCTGGTTTAATTACAAGCGTCTAATCCGTCATCCATAATTCAGCCGTCGTCCATTAGAGAATATCCGCGTCCATAATCCAAAGACCTATTTCAAAAAGACAATCATAGTATACATAAACATAGGCTTGCTTCCTGCAAGAGAGAAGCGGTCAACAGTTTTCAATGATGCCGGCAAGACATCATGATGTTCCAAAAATATCAAATTAAGGCCCTGTAATCCACACAATGGCGGAGGCTGTTGTCACGCTTGCGCACAAGCACTACTGGTGATGCAAAAGGGCTCGATGACTCTCTGATGATACCCCGGTCCAAAGCGCTCTCCAAATATTCTCTAACCTCTTTCCATTGGTGAGGAGGCACCCGTCTGTGCGGAACTTTAATAGGCCGGTTATCAACGGTGACAATTCGATGGGAAATCAGATCACAGAATCCGATGTCGTCATCTGCCATACTGAAGGCATTCATGTACTTCGAGATAACGTTTTCCATAGCTTCACGCTGTTCACAGTTCAAACCATCCCCGACATACATCCTGGAGATAAGATTGTCCAATACTGATCTGTCCACATTATCACCCACAGGCTGTACCACAACCACACACATGTTAATTCCGTGTATTTCAACACTACAACTAGGAGTCGCTGATCTCAGAATTCCAACAGTTGTCCTTGGCTTCAGATACTGGTCGACATCACTAAAATTAGCAATCTGTTCTGGTATTCTCCCGTTGTGCTCAACTACAACAAGGGACGGACCGAGGGCTAAACCCTTCGGAAGTGGACAGCCATAACCTTCATGGTGTTCCAGCAGTGCTTCGTATGTTGTTCCTTTTGCTGCTGGCATCGCCGAACCTTCCACCATCTTGATAGTACGTGCTGGTATGAGAATAGGTCCTCTGGACAACACACGCACTCGACACAGTGCATCCTTAACATCGCAACTGGTTTCCGTTGGCTCCAAGTAGATTGATCACTTTTTGAGAGTTTCCGCAGGAAATTCGGACCGTCTATCGATCCGAGTCTTGCAATTATGTGATTGAAGACATTAGCCCCAAGAACACCTGGACAGTCAATTTTCTTTCGTGCTAGTGGAGTATCAACTGGATCCTGCACAACAAGGAATCCCATCCTAGGGAATGTGTGATTAAGGGCTACTACATCCAACTCTATATACCCGATGTAGGGAACATCCATACCCTGAGCTCCTGCTATGTGGATAAATGAAGACACATCAACGAGTTCACCTTCACGAACCAAGTGCTTCAAGAAGAAGGCTTCCGTAATCGTTGAAACTTGCGCTCCACTGTCCAACAAACAACACACGCTGCTCGGCCGCAGTTTCACAACTGCTTCTGGACATTTCCCTACAGCTCTTTCCAAGATCGAGCCCTCACACTCCCGCCTACCATGTGCGACTCCATTTAACGGATGACCAGTCGATTCGGGCACTGGACCACGTCCACCCGCGCCTGACACTACACCTGGACAATTTCTGCGTAGATGGCCCACAATGCCACACTCCCAGCAGCGAGGGGATCCCGTTCGGTCGCTGCTACCACTTCGTCTGGTATATCCTGGTTTGGCAAGTGCATTCTGAGGAAATCGTTCCAAAAGTTCCTGGATTTGCTTCTGTTCAGCAGCTATTTGTTCTCCTTGACGCTGTAATAGTTCTGTAACATCCAGGCCCGATGTTTCCTGTACAGAAACATCCTGTGCCTTGATCTTTTGCTTTTTGTCTTTCCCTAGCCATTCTACGGCTCGGTCTCTGGCATCAAAGAAATCAAGATCCGGACATTCCATATTGAGGCGACGAAGCTATCGCTTCAGACTCTCTTCATTGACCGCTTCAGCCAGTCTTCCTTTCAGGGTTTTCTCTCGGCAGGAAGCAAATGAACTATCGAGTTGTACTATACGATCGAACAGGGCCACCAGCTCTAGTGAGCAACCGAGCAAGTCTTCATCGTCCTGCTTGTATGAATAAAATCGCTGCTGGAGTTGGGTCACAGTGTTACCTTCGCCAAATGTTTTTAGCAACACCTCAAGTATTTTCTTAGGATTCGAGCTTATCACTGTCCCGCGACTTTGGACCTCCCGTCTAGCCTTCCCAGGTGCTCAATTATAACGCAGCCTGTTCCTGTTCAGACAATTTTTGCAGGGCCATTTGTCCTTTTACGTCTGCTATCCACTCCTGTATTGTTGCATCGCTGGATTTCTCTGGCGCATCTCTGAAACGATCAACCTTTCTCGCAGTTGACACATATACCGGTCGAGTTTCCTTTTGGCCAGAGGAACTTCGACGATCACGTTCCTGGCGAACCATATTGTCAACTTCGGCTTTAGCTGCCTCTGCTTCCCTTTTAGCATCAGCAAAACGTAGTTTTTCTACCTCTAATTCTGCTTTGAGCGCGACTAACTGTTGTTCCGGAGTCGCCATTCTGAGATATACACTTACAACAATAGCAGCATACCAATAACACAATGTCACAATGCAATGAAATGACAGTACAATACAATCAACAATTTCAAAAAAAATCACATTATCCAACCTCATTGACTTGGTTCATTTCTACATGCACTTACCAGCATGCATACCATGCGATATCTCATTAACAAAGAGTTCATAGAGACATAGTTCACAGCAGGATACACACTTGAAGCTATCTCATGGACAAAGAGTTCATAGCAGTATTCATCAACAAATGTATTCAGTTCTGCAACAGTTAATAACAGCAATAGTCTAGCAGCATACTGTCCTTTATAAACACTTGACAGCATCAAATATCAGCGACAGTCCAGTTTCTACTCCTCCCACAAACGTTTAGAATTTAAAACACAGACGACTGTCAATGACGACGATGAACTTCTCAGCACATATGTAGGGGGCACATCCTTCTCATCACCAGCAGGGCACATCCCACTTCTGACACCAAATGTAACCTGAGTGAATTGACAAACACCGATGTTGAGGGTTACTTCATCTTTATTACTCTAGGCACGTGGTAAGTTGTGCCAGAGTTGCATTGGAAGAGGATGTCGATGACAAGCAGTTGTTGAAGTTATTGAAGCTGCTTCAGAAGCCATTTAACACGCTCTGAGTAAAAGTAAATAATAACAAGAGTTAGCTATCAGACATTTGTAATGTGACAGAGAGCGACTCTACTAGTTAAGATATTGAATGGCTAATACATGTATATGATAATCCCATTCTCAATCCTTTCTAAGTAATCTCATTCTCAGCAGTGACCAATGTATGGTATAGCTCTTCACCATAATGGCGAGGCAACGGTCAATTATATTTGATCAACATGAACTTGAATTAATTGAAAAGTAAACTTTGAACAATAAAATACATCGGTGGCATATGGAAAATGAACTATGCTGTGTCGTTCAAATCCTTAATTAGATTCAGACTAATTAAATGACTAAATAATTCCAGCTTAAGGATAATTATTTAATCTGAGAGCTTAACATATGAATTGATTATCTGGAATGCTTTACAGATGTTGATGGTAACATCAAGCAGCCATAACATAAAGGTATGCCCTTGTTTACTTTTGCAACACAAGAATTTACAGTGTAGGTGTATGCAATTAAACCCAAGTGTTTACAGTGTAGGTGTTTACAATTGAACACAAGCATTATAGTGTAGGTGTTTACAATTGAACACAATCATTACAGTGTAGGTGTTCACAGTTAAACACCAATATTTACAGTGTTCAAAGCAATTAAACTTAACTATGCACTCACCCCTAGCATAGCTATCCATCCCTCACAACCCAGAACCATACCACATCATGATATACATGTACACCGGATACCATACCCGCCTAGTTACATGAAATAAAATGAAACACAAACGGTAAACAATGAGGACTAGTTGCTGTGACTAAATGTGACTACATAGGACTAATTACCTATTGATCAGACAAGATATCATAATTAACAGTAATCAAAATACACAAATCAGTCTAATCACTGACCAGAATTTATGCCATGTAGACCAGTACGTGATTATTCAATGAAATATTACTTATTAATTAATTAATACAGACATGGAGCTAAGCATCGACGTACCCATGAGAATGGTAATCTGCTAACCACAAGCAAGTGAAATTACAGTTGATTCAGCAATACATTAGTCTGCGTAAAGAACAAAATACCACCCATATTACATTGCAGTAATATTACAATCAACGTCTGTATGAATCAGGGGAGGCTACTCTTCATGACAAAGTCCATAAATCCCTACCCGGCGTTCATCTGGTAAATCTCACGAATGAGCGACCTAGGATTTACTCTGACAAATATATCCGTTACATATTTTCTCTAAATACAGTTTGACAGAATCACATAATATTCTCTAACAGTGCTAAGATGTTATCGGTAATTGAAATAGCAAATGTCATCCGAGAGTATTTTCAAATTACAAGCGTCTAGTCTGTCATTCATAATCCAGCCGTCGTCCATTAGAGAATATCCGCGTCCATAATCCAAAGACCTATTCCATTTTCCACATAACAGTATTAGCACCAAATTCAAAAAGACAATCATAGTATACATAAACATAGGCTTGTTTCCTGCAAGAGAGAAGCGGCACCTAGATCGTTCCGATTCATCACGTTAACATTCCATGCAGTTGGCATAGCTAACAACAACAACAGATCAAAATATGCTAAACAATCTTTGAAAAGCATTTATGAGATCTGATATTACTCTAACTAATTGTCCAGTACATTCGTCAGTCTGAATATCGTATCCTACCTGCTTGGTAATGCCGTCGATGTATGAAAATTCACCAAACAGATGCACGACGCACAACCAGCTTGCACAGTCAGCGACCATGTGCGTCGAGACGGAGTCTACCGAACAGGCACCAAATAACACTATTTACAGGACTAGCTAGACCAGAGTCTCTGTGAATCGTCTGAAGTAACACATTTAACAAGAATACTTCAGATAATATTTACAATAAAAAAATAACAACCATAATACTAGTTTAATAGCGGTTCGGGACTTTGCGACAACACAGCTTCGAGAGCCATTTCAGAGGGCGGAATGTACCTCTGATGCAAGAACATCAATGTCACAAATTCAGTCTCACACACTCCCCTGCTAGACAGGTGTCGTCCCGACAACTTGTACACTGTTCCTAGTACAGCTATGCAGTTAGTGTTTCACACCAGTCAATAATTCCAACAGCAACAACTGTGACCTACTGATGTTCCCGAGAACATCTGGACTAACGGTCATCCCAGCTGTTATGTCCTGTTGAGCAGCAACAGTGGTTGGTCACTTATGCAGGTTAGAATGTCGTCCACGGGTAGACCTCATCGAGCCGCGCACAGCTGGGGAATCACAGGTATCTTCAGACGGACGATCTCGTACTTGGGGGACATGCTCCCCTGCTATGTCCAAAGTTCTACCTCGCAAGCGAGATGTCTCATCTACAGTGTCTACGTTTGGAGAGTCTTGTACATCCGACAGATCGTCAGGAGATTCACTATCAAGGAATACCTCAAACTCATCTTCGGATTCCTCTTCAGAGCTTGGCTCCCCATTATCCTCTGTAGGATCAATGCTAGCAACATCCTCTGGTTCAGTGGGTTCTTCTGTTTCCACTACCAACTCCCGAGTATCCAACAGATCAGCCCGGTTCAAGGTTTTCGTGTGACCATCTCCCTCCAAGGGCTCAACAATATATACATTCCCAACAGGATCTGGACGGCCGACAACTTTGTAAGGTGTTGATCCCCAGTAGTCCTGCATCTTATGTCGACCCCTGAAACTTCGGTCGCGCACAAAGACTCTTGCTCCCAGTGGAAGACCCATGTCATTCACAGTTTTGTTGTTTCTCTCCTGTCTCTTGCTGGCGCACTTCTCGGTGTTCTTTGTTACTTCGTTGTAAGCCTCTCTAAGTCTCTTGAAGAGATCGTCTACCCACTCGTCTACCGTTCCTTGAGAATCCTCTTCCGGTGAATCCAACAGTTTATCGATTGGGAGCTTTGGTTCCCGCCCAAACATGAGGTAGTAAGGTGAGTATTTCGTTGTCGAATGAGGCGTACAGTTGTAGATGTAAACCAGTTCTGGCAGGCGTTCCGGCCAACGCTGCTTCTTCGAAGATGGCAAAGTACAGAGTAAGTTGTGCATGGTACGATTAAATCGCTCACACTGGCCGTTGTCCTGGGGGTGATAGGGCGTTGTTCTCGACTTCTCGATCCCATACAATTTACAAAGTTCCTGAATCACTTGATTCTCAAAACTTGAGCCCTGATCACTGTGAAGTCGCCGGGGAACACCGAACCGAACAAACCACTCTTTTACTAGAACAGATGCTGCAGTCTTGGCTGTCTGATCTTTTGTAGGCACTCCTTGTGTATATTTAGTGAACACATCGGTAAGGACGAGAACGTCTTCTATCCGGCCAATTCCAGGTTCCAGGAACAGTGAAGTCCATCGCAAGGACATCCAGTGGCCTCTTAATGAGCGGTTAATGAACCCATTGTGTAGTGGATTTTTTCTTGCCTGCCTTAGCTAGAGTACAGCGTGAACAACGGTGGCAGTGAGCCTCAATATCCTTGACAATACTGGGCCAATAACACCTGGCTCGTGTCAGCTGCAAGGTACGCTCTGGCCCTTGGTGCCCAGCACTATCGTGTACAGACTCCAGTACTTGTTTCTTCAGCACCTGTGGGAGAACAAGCTGCTTTGTTTCGATCCCTTGAATTATTACTTTTCTGTACAACACACCATCATCTTCGAATAGCTGTTTCCAACAACACAGGAGTTTCCGTACATCACCAGTTTCCTTTCTCCGTAGACGTGCTGTTGGGGGATGTCCCAGAAATGGCGCACTCTTCCGATGACTGGGTCCGAGTTCTGTAGTTTAGCTATTTCTGTCCGGGGGATAGACGGGAATGTTGACATTGCACCCACAACAGACTTCTCGGACCGAACCTGGATTTCTCTCTCCCAGACGATACATGTGGATTCGTGGAACTTCTGCCTTATGGATCGGGGGAATCCTGCCGACGTTCCAGCCAACTCTACTACGGTTTCTTCGAACCGGGCACAATGTGGCTCTTTTCCATGTTCAGTTTTCCTACTGAGAGCATCCGCATTACGATTAGATTTGCCAGATCTATATCTGATTGCGAAAATGAACTGCGCCAGTTCTGCAGCCCATCTGGACTCTACAGCTCCTAGTTTAGCGGTAGCGTTGAAGTAGCTCAAAGGATTATTTTCGGTATATACGACGAATTCTGCCCCGATGAGTAGGTCTCGGAATTTCTCTGTTATCGACCACTTGAGCGCAAGCAGCTCCACTTTCATACTACTGTAATTCTGAAGGTTTTTCTCATTCTCTCTAAGGCCTCTGCTGGCATAACTAATCACCACCCTCCTATCTGCTTGCTTCTGTGAAAGTACGGCCCCCAGGCCCAACAGGCTAGCGTCGATCTCCAGTTCAAATGGACAACTAAAATCGGGGTGACCCATCAATGGAGCAGAACAAAGGTTTCTCTTCAGTTCATCAAAAGCTGCTTGACAGACAGCGTTCCATGTAATTTGACCATTCCGTTGTTTGGGGTTCTTGCTCAGTTCACCAAGCAGTGAATGAAGTGGTCCGGCGATCCTAGCATAACCAGCAATGAACCTTCTGTAATAACCAGAAATGCCAAGAAAAACTCTCAGCTGCGTCTCTGTCTTCGGGACATTCCAATCCATCACAGCCTTTATCTTCTCGGGATCTGGAGATATCCCGTCCCTACTGATGGTGTGGCCCAGATATCGCAGTCGTTCCTTAAACAGGCAACATTTTTCTGGTTTGGCTTTCAGGGGGTAGGAAGACAGTCTACTTAAAACCATGTCAAGTCTTTCCAATGTTTCAGCAAATGTGGACCCCAAAACGAGAATGTCATCAAGATATATTAAGACAGTTTGAAAGTTCTGGTCGCCGTAGACTTTATCTACTTTGTCTCATAAAGGTGGCGGAGGCATTGCATAGCCCGAAGGGCATCCTAAGATACTCGTACAATCCACCTGTACCCACCCTAAAAGCGGTTTTCTCTATGTCCTGTTCAGCTACTGGGATCTGGTTGAAACCATGTGCAAGATCCAGACTGCAAAAAAGCCTGGCGCCATTCAACGTTTGGAGAGCCTCTTCAATCCTCGGCAGAGGGTAGGCATCCTTGTGAGTTTTCTGGTTTAATTACAAGCGTCTAATCCGTCATCCATAATTCAGCCGTCGTCCATTAGAGAATATCCGCGTCCATAATCCAAAGACCTATTTCAAAAAGACAATCATAGTATACATAAACATAGGCTTGCTTCCTGCAAGAGAGAAGCGGTCAACAGTTTTCAATGATGCCGGCAAGACATCATGATGTTCCAAAAATATCAAATTAAGGCCCTGTAATCCACACAATGGCGGAGGCTGTTGTCACGCTTGCGCACAGGCACTACTGGTGATGCAAAAGGGCTCGATGACTCTCTGATGATACCCCGGTCCAAAGCGCTCTCCAAATATTCTCTAACCTCTTTCCATTGGTGAGGAGGCACCCGTCTGTGCGGAACTTCAATAGGCCGGTTATCAACGGTGACAATTCGATGGGAAATCTGATCACAGAATCCGATGTCGTCATCTGCCATACTGAAGGCATCCATGTACTTCGAGATAACGTTTTCCATAGCTTCACGCTGTTCACAGTTCAAACCATCCCCGACATACATCCTGGAGATAAGATTGTCCAATACTGATCTGTCCACATTATCACCCACAGGCTGTACCACAACCACACACATGTTAATTCCGTGTATTTCAACACTACAACTAGGAGTCGCTGATCTCAGAATTCCAACAGTTGTTCTTGGGTTCAGATACTGGTCGACATCACTAAAATTAGCAATCTGTACTGGTATTCTCCCGTTGTGCTCAACTACAACAAGGGACGGACCGAGGGCTAAACCCTTCGGAAGTGGACAGCCATAACCTTCATGGTGTTCCAGCAGTGCTTCGTATGTTGTTCCTTTTGCTGCTGGCATCGCCGAACCTTCCACCATCTTGATAGTACGTGCTGGTATGAGAATAGGTCCTCTGGACAACACACGCACCCGACACAGTACATGCTTAACATCACAACTGGTTTCCGTTGTTTCACTGAATAGAGTCAATGCTTGGCTCCAAGTAGATTGATCACTTTTTGAGAGTTTCCGCAGGAAATTCGGACCGTCTATCGATCCGAGTCTTGCAATTATGTGATTGAAGACATTAGCCCCAAGAACACCTGGACAGTCAATTTTCTTTCGTGCTAGTGGAGTATCAACTGGATCCTGCACAACAAGGAATCCCATCCTAGGGAATGTGTGATTAAGGGCTACTACATCCAACTCTATATACCCGATGTAGGGAACATCCATACCCTGAGCTCCTGCTATGTGGATAAATGAAGACACATCAACGAGTTCACCTTCACGAACCAAGTGCTTCAAGAAGAAGGCTTCCGTAATCGTTGAAACTTGCGCTCCGCTGTCCAACAAACAACGCACGCTGCTCGGCCCCAGTTTCACAACTGCTTCTGGACATTTCCCTACAGCTCTTTCCAAGATCGAGCCCTCACACTCCCGCCTACCATGTGCGACTCCATTTAACGGATGACCAGTCGATTCGGGCTCTGGACCACGCCCATCCGCGCCCGACACTACACCTGGACAATTTCTGCGTAGATGGCCCACAATGCCACACTCCCAGCAGCGAGGGGATCCCGTTCGGTCGCTGCTACCACTTCGTCTGGTATATCCTGGTTTGGCAAGTGCATTCTGAGGAAATCGTTCCAAAAGTTCCTGGATTTGCTTCTGTTGAGCAGCTATTTGTTCTTGACGCTGTAATAGTTCTGTAACATCCAGGCCCGATGTTTCCTGTACAGAAACATCCTGTGCCTTGATCTTTTGCTTTTTGTCTTTCCCTAGCCATTCTACGGCTCGATCTCGGGCATCAAAGAAATCAAGATCCGGACATTCCATATTGAGGCGACGAAGCTCTCGCTTCAGACTCTCGTCATTGACCGCTTCAGCCAGTCTTCCTTTCAGGGTTTTCTCTCGGCAGGAAGCAAATGAACTATCGAGTTGTACTATACGATCGAACAGGGCCACCAGCTCTAGTGAGCAACCGAGCAAGTCTTCATCGTCCTGTTTGTATGAATAAAATCGCTGCTGGAGTTGGGTCACAGTGTTACCTTCGCCAAATGTTTTTAGCAACACCTCAAGTATTTTCTTAGGATTCGAGCTTATCACTGTCCCGCGACCTTGGACCTCCCGTCTAGCCTTCCCGGGTGCTCAATTATAACGCAGCCTGTTCCTGTTCAGACAATTTTTGCAGGGCCATTTGTCCTTTTACGTCTGCCATCCACTCCTGTATTGTTGCATCGCTGGATTTCTCTGGCGCATCTCTGAAACGATCAACCTTTCTCGCAGTTGACACATATACCGGTCGAGTTTCCTTTCGGTCAGAGGAACTTCGACGATCACGTTCCTGGCGAACCATATTGTCAACTTCGGCTTTAGCTGCCTCTGCTTCCCTTTTAGCATCAGCAAAACGTAGTTTTTCTACCTCTAATTCTGCTTTGAGCGCAACTAACTGTTGTTCCGGAGTCGCCATTCTGAGATATACACTTACAGCAATAGCAGCATACCAATAGCACAATGTCACAATGCAATGAAATGACAGTACAATACAATCAACAATTTAAAAAAAAATCACATTATCCAACCTCATTGACTTGGTTCATTTCTACATGCACTTACCAGCATGCATACCATGCGATATCTCATTAACAAAGAGTTCATAGAGACATAGTTCACAGCAGGATACACACTTGAAGCTATCTCATGGACAAAGAGTTCATAGCAGTATTCATCAACAAATGTATTCAGTTCTGCAACAGTTAATAACAGCAATAGTCTAGCAGCATACTGTCCTTTATAAACACTTGACAGCATCAAATATCAGCGACAGTCCAGTTTCTACTCCTCCCACAAACGTTTAGAATTTAAAACACAGACGACTGTCAATGACGACGATGAACTTCTCAGCACATATGTAGGGGGCACATCCTTCTCATCACCAGCAGGGCACATCCCACTTCTGACACCAAATGTGACCTGAGTGAATTGACAAACACCGATGTTGAGGGGTACTTCATCTTTATTACTCTAGGCACGTGGTAAGTTGTGCCAGAGTTGCATTGGAAGAGGATGTCGATGACAAGCAGTTGTTGAAGTTATTGAAGCTGCTTCAGAAGCCACTTAAGACGCTCTGAGTAAAAGTAAATAATAACAAGAGTTAGCTATCAGACATTTGTAATGTGACAGAGAGCGACTCTACTAGTTAAGATATTGAATGGCTAATACATGTATATGATAATCTCATTCTCAATCCTTTGTAAGTAATCTCATTCTCAGCAGTGACCAATGTATGGTATAGCTCTTCACCGTCATGGCGAGGCAACGGTCAATTATATTTTACCAACATGAACTTGAATTAATTGAAATGTAAACTTTGAACAATAAAATACATTGGTGGCATATGGCAAAATGAACTATGCTGTGTCGTTCAATCCTTAATTAGATTCAGACTAATTAAATGACTAAATAATTCCAGCTTAAGGATAATTATTTAATCTGAGAGCTTAACATATGAATTGATTATCTGGAATGCTTTACAGATGTTGATGGTAACATCAAGCAGCCATAACATAAAGGTATGCCCTTGTTTACTTTTGCAACACAAGAATTTACAGTGTAGGTGTATGCAATTAAACCCAAGTGTTTACAGTGTAGGTGTTTACAATTGAACACAAGCATTATAGTGTAGGTGTTTACAATTGAACACAATCATTACAGTGTAGGTGTTCACATAGCTATCCATCCCTGGGATCACAACCCAGAACCATACCACATCATGGTATACATGTACACCGGATACCATACCCGCCTAGTTACACGAAATAAAATGAAACAATGTGATAATAAAATCACATAATTTCCACATCAGTAAGATAAACAATGAGGACTAGTCGCTGTGACTAAATGTGACTACATAGGACTAATTACCTATTGATCAGACAAGATATCATAATTAACAGTAATCAAAATACACAAATCAGTCTAATCACTGACCAGAATTTATGCCATGTAGACCAGTACACTTCCGATCAGCTGAAAGGTTAATGTTAGCGCACCAATGGCGCGCAAACGAAGTGCGCCAACACAAAGGTATAGCGCGCCAATGCCCATGATTATCGGCTGGCCATTGTTCTAACTGTTGAATGTAGTCCGTCGACATGACTGAACACAGGCCGCGCGCTATCAGCACGGTCAGACAATGGCTGGAAGCGAGCTGCTTTGTTAGCGAGCGATCGTTCGCGCGACAGAGCTCAAGAAAATCAGTTGGGAGTCCACGTGGCATTAATCGGCACGAATTTTTAAAAGGAAATAGATTTAAGATTTATTTTAATCATAAACACTGCTTGCAAAATGGATTGTAATTTGTGCTTCGTCGGACACCTGCTTTCAAAGTTGACCCAGACTTGCGCGTCTCACGGAATAGCTTTCTGGTATTAGAGAATAGGTATTTGTTTATTGGAAGTTTCATCTTACGGCCGCTTCTCATACAGATGCGCAAGTTCAAGTCATTCATTTTTATATATTCAAAATTCTTGCAAATTGTGTTAATTTTGACCATTCAAGAATAAATGCCCGGGATTTTACTACCGGATTATGCAGTGTATAAAAGAGAATGGTAAAACGAACAGTGGACCCACATTATTTATAGCTGAAGTCCCTCCCTTCATCCCCGACATCAAAACCAACATTTCAAATGTGTTAATGTATACTTCCTGTCGAACAGTATAACGGATGTTATATTGTCAGCAAGAAAACAACACTGTAAAGATTAATAATCTCGTTAAGTTTGGCGTAAACAAGTGGAGAATATAAACATAACAGTGCATTCTCTCTCTGACAGGGTAAAGCGATATCCCGCTTTCGTCCAACAAAATGCGCGTCTGTGTCTCATTTGAAAAGAAATGAAATGGCATTAACTTATTGTTTATGTAGAAATCTCTGTTATTGTTTCTTTTTTGTTATTTAGCTGGAACGATGAATGCGTGGGCCATGAATGTTAATTCTTATTTTCTCATCGGAAGTTTCGTGTGCAACCTTTAACAGTCGGGCGGTAACGAATAAAGAGCATATACAATTGGAGTATTTGTCATTCTCTGTAAGGGCTAATTGATCTTTTGAGTTTCTGTGTATATTTTGGTTAGGCGGTTGTAACAAGACAAGCCAAAGAGACAACTAGTCTGACCGAGCACTGCATGTTGCCCCGATTATGACCTCGACTCGCCCGCGTGTCTGAATTTATACGAAGCTGTATTCATTTGAAAATGGAAGTCATTGTGATAAAATATTCTATATTTCGGCTTTGCTTATGCCATCATCAGGAATACATATAAACAATTGGAGTATACAGTCAGCTACATATACAAGTTTGAGTAGTTACTTTCGGATTTACTTTCATCCTAGTTTATGTGAAATTGATCTGTGGGAATAATGTATTCATTTGAAATGTTACGTTCAACCGTTTTACTGACCGTTCTGAAAGAGGAGGCGGCCTTCGCAATTTGCACACACCAACGTTTTATGAATTCTGATAATATATTTATCTTTGGGGAAACTTTTGGTAATGAAGATTATTCGTAGTCTCAACCGAATGTTCACAAGACGGCCAAGTTTCCTTGGAGCGCAAACAAAAAATAATAGATAATCATTTACAGCATTCTTATTGAAGTCAAATATTCTATATATTTTTTTAATTACTTAGCCAGTAATTTAAACTGTAGAATAGATGGTGCATCCCCGACATCAAAACCAACATTTCAAATGTGTTAATGTATACTTCCTGTCGAACAGTATAACGGATGTTATATTATCAGCAAGAAAACAACTGTAAAGATTAATAATCTCGTTAAGTTTGGCGTAAACAAGTGGAGAATATAAACATAACAGTGCATTCTCTCTCGGACGGGGTAAAGCGATATCCCGCTTTCGTCCAACAAAATGCGCGTCTGTGTCTCATTTGAAAAGAAATGAAATGGCAGAGTGGAAGACGGCCGAGTTTCCTTGGAACGCAAACAAAAAACAATAGATAATCATTTACAGCATTCTTATTGAAGTCAAATATTCTATATATTTGTTTAATTACTTAGCCAGTAATTTAAACTGTAAAATAGATTGTGTTCTTGCCGTACACCGCTAGAGGGGAACTCTTTGAAAACAATTCAGTGTTAAGCGGCGAAGGCTGTTAGCGCGCAATCTGCCAACGGGGAGCCTTTGTTTACCGCCGACATGCTCACAATGGTTCAGTGGTTTGACCGGACTATATTCTACCGGCACGTGGCGGCAACGGTCACATCATGGGGGGGGGGTGTAATAAGTCTTGGTGATTAGGCCAGCACGTTGGCGCGCTAACGGCGCGTAAACACTGTTCACTAATTGGAAGTTTAAGCTGAAGTGTACGTGATTATTCAATGAAATATTACTTATTAATTAATTAATACAGACATGGAGCTAAGCATCGACGTACCCATGAGAATGGTAATCTGCTAATCACAAGCAAGTGAAATTACAGTTGATTCAGCAATGCATTAGTCTGCGTAAAGAACAAAATACCACCCATATTACATTGCAGTAATATTACAATCAACGTCTGTATGAATCAGGGGAGGCTACTCTTCATGACAAAGTCAATAAATCCCTACCCGGAGTTCATCTGGTAAACCTAACGAATGAGCGACCTAGGATTTACTCTGACAAATATATCCGTTACATATTTTCTCTAAATACAGTTTGACAGAATCACATAATATTCTCTAACAGTGCTAAGATGTTATCGGTAATTGAAATAGCAAAGGTCATCCGAGAGTATTTTCAAAGACCTAGATCGTTCCGATTCATCACGTTAACATTCCATGCAGTTGGCATAGCTAACAACAACAACAGATGAAAATCTGCTAAACAATCTTTGAAAAGCATTTATGAGATCTGATATTACTCTAACTAATTGTCCAATACATTCGTCAGTCTGAATATCGTATCCTACCTGCTTGGTAATGCCGTCGATGTATGAAAATTTACCAAACAGACGCACGACGCACAACCAGCTTGTACAGTCAGCGACCATGTGCGTCGAGACGGAGTCTACCGAACAGGCACCAAATAACACGATTTACAGGACTAGCTAGACCAGAGTCTCTGTGAATCGTCTGAAGTAACACATTTAACAAGAAAATACTTCAGATAATATTTACAATAAAAAAATAACAACCATAATACTAGTTTAATAGAGGTTCGGGACTTTGCGACAACACAGCTTCGAGAGCCATTTCAGAGGGCGGAATGTACCTCTGATGCAAGAACATCATTGTCACAAATTCAGTCTCACACGCAGCATAGCTATGAATAGGTTCATGCGCAATACGAAGGTAGGTTCTTTCGCACAGACTCTCAGCAGTCTCTGTTTCGGTATCAGTCGGTGGACTCTCAGCAGTCTCTGTATCAGCATCCGCCTCAGTGGACTCCTCGGAGTCTTCCAATCCCATGTATATTTTTCTCGTGTTGCATCATATCGTAACGTCTGGTGAACGTGCGTTCGCACTCAGAGCAAGCATAAGCCATGTTGACGGTTGAACGTTGACTGTGCATGTTTTGGGAATACACTTGCTTTTATAGACAGTAACGCCCGCCAAGGTTTAGCGTAACGCTTCAACGCCCTGATGAAATAGCTCAGAAGCCCTGATTTTCATGGAATTGTCTCTAATTCATCGAAATGGAGTGACGCCCGTCAACGCCCGCTGTTACGCCTTAACGCCCTATCTGTACGTCTTAACGCCCGTCTCAACGCCTTGACGCCCGTCTCAACGCCTCAACGTCCTATATCAACGCCTTATGCATTGTCGATCATCTATGGACGGACATCTTTATGTTGGGGTTGAAGAAGATAATTTCCCGTCTTTAGCTGCGCCTCCATAAAGGTTTGAACTCAGAAACTCTGGCCGTGATAAGTGAATATAGGTAAGGGGGCGTGGCATTCCTATCACAGCTCAGAGCGCACGTAGGTTAAATTTTCGCGATAAAAGCTGGCGTACCGAAAAGTGCCTTTTCGCAATCTTTCGCTGACGAAAATAACAAAACGGGAGAAATAATATGCCAATTCGATACAATTTGACCGACCTGAGCTTCTTTGAGCATGTACCATCTTTCATGACTGCTTTGGTGCTGCCAAAATGTGAATCAAACGTGTGGGGAAAACATTGACTGATTTCCCCGTTTTGGCGCGTTTCTGACATGTTGTAAGAATAGGACCTCGCTATTTTTATCTTGTGACCTTTCTGATCACGTGAATAAACACACGTCTCTATTAGTTTATAACCGGCATGGATCGATTTCTTGATTACGTGAGCCAAAAGTTCAACCACATTCTGCGCATGTCCCTGTGAACTGTGGCGAAAGAACACAACGGTTGTTTTTGTTACAAAATCCGTGTTTGAAGGCAGATTCCATCCATACTTTTTGTGCCTCTGTCCTAATTCCCCACGCCGTGTGCAGTTAAAGATCGGGCTAAGGAGTCCGATTCAGCAACAACAACGATAAAATAGACTCCTTAGTCGATGTTTTCGGGCTATATTACCTCGAGATCGTGTGACATCGCCTCTAGACAGTTAGCTACTGCAGAACATGTAATAGTGCTTGTGCTATACATGTAATATGAGGAATTACAGAATATCACACGACCAATCAGGATGAACAATTACGGTATCAGGTTTTATAATAAATTTTATGACAGATGGATAACTGTTGAAATAGTGTTGGAAAATTAATTTTCATAAAATGAAATAAAAACCGAGTCACTGCACCACTGTTTCAAGGGTGTTCACCAAAATCAGAATACGATACGATACGATACGATATTTATTTACAGTCTAAGTAAAGTTACATTGACCAAGGGGAGATAACTCCCAACATGAGATACAAGACAGTACAATATATAATCAAAAACAGAGACAATTTCAACAACAAATAAAGCAAGCTTAGTGAGATTCAATTTCTGGCAGGGGATCAGGACATTAGCTTTGTCCTTTTGTCAAACATTTTGTGCACATATTTTCCGATAAGCTGAGCAGTGTTTTCAGGGCAAGACATGATATAGATAGTTTTTGCTTTGGTATTCATAGCAATAAAATTAGGTATTTTTTTCATCAATTCCAGAAAAAAGGGCTCTCTCACCGAGGACCTGGGCATGTACAAAGAAAATGTTGCTCGTCTTCGATAGTGTCAAGGGCACATAGTTTACAAAGTATGTTATTCCTATCTATATTCTTACTTCTCCCTTTTTCTATTGCTAGGTTATGGGTACTAATTCTAAGTTTGGTGATTACCTGTCTGTAGTTCTGGTTTCTGATCTCTGTTTGGTATATTGGTAGGGATTCAGGCACTGGAAGTTGTTTGTAGAATATCAATTTTCCACAGGTGTTGATTCTCTGCTCCTTATATGAATTGTATACAGTGAGCATTTGTCCTTTGGCGACATTGGAAAGGTTGGGATCAATGGCAGATGTGGAATTAACTATACTTATCAAATACTTTTGTTCTTGACCTAATACTGTCACGGAACAAATAACGAATTTATTAAAAGCTTCATTTTATATTATCAATTCAACAATATAGCCATTTGTAATGTTTCGTCGGTAAAGGACACCGTTCACTTGCTTGACCAGCATGTTTCGACATTTGTGATGCAGCGTATTTCACAAATTTAGAAGAATTTATCTGCTTTTCTTGCTCCAAGGGATGGCTTGTCGTGCACCGTGGTATGGACTACCGCAATACAATTAGTTCAGCTGAGTTTGTTAACGGTTCTCTAGTCAGTTTAACTGACTTTACAACAACAGATGTGTATACTAGTAACCTTGGCAGTATATTTCATTGAAAACGGAAGGACCATGTGATAAAAATGACTCCAAACGTGGATATAATGCGGGCTTGCCTGTCAAAATACCCACACAGCAGCTCTAACTGTGTAGCTTATTTATGGACAACGGAATCTTGACAGAGAGGGAATTGTGATCACAACGCTTCTATGATTAAACAGGTCCCTGATAGGCAACATGATTATCCACCTACCTCCGCCCCCGTTCATCGGTATCTTGCACTATGTCTGGAGAGGCCGAAAAAGTGTACTGTTTTGCTCCACATGATGGAAAACATGCTCCACGGGATGGAATGCCATGCCAAAGCACAAAAGGGATGGAGAACTGAATCTCCGGGGTGCTTAAGGAATCGCTAAGAATAACAGAAACCGGTCGGTTCTGAAGAACCCATCCGAGGGCCTTCATTATGGCGACTAATTCAGTGGTGTATACAGACATATTGTCTGGTAGTTTGAAACCTTCGTGAATGTCGAGTTCTGGTATAACGAATGCAGAACCTGTATTGTGACTTGTGTTTTTGGAGCAGTATATATTTTCAAGCGATTTTTCCAATGTGTGTCAATATATTCGAAGGCAGGGACCCTTATATGCTCTGGGTTGTCCTGTTTGGTGATGTAGCTATGTATATTCGTGTCCACGTGAGGTGTGATTAGTTGCCATGGTGGTCTATTGACCTTGTCAGTGTCAGAAATACAAGCGATAGGAATGTCGTGTTCTTGGAATAATCGTTATATCCTGTAACCGAGTGGTGCGGAGTCTTTTTCCCCATTTCGTTTTTAGGTATTCGTATTCGGTTTTTGGGTCAAAAATGTTGTGGCATCGGTGGTTTTCGCCCTTGGCTATTGTTTTCCCTGCATATTTCATTGACAGCTCTTCGTCTTAAATGTAAGGGTTTTTCATTAGTTTCTATTTGTAAATTACATACAGGAGTTCCTTTGAACCCCTAGTGGTCCGATTGGGTCGTGGAGGGTGTCAAAGTGAAGCGCTCCTCCAGGGCGACCAAGTCATGGGTAGGTGCATGTAAAATCAGGATTGAGTTTGAACCTATAAAATGCGGAAACACGGACTCTACCCTAAAATAGGGAATACCCTTATCAACCAGATCTAGAGGGGCTACTAAGGCTTCCCAGCGGATCGGAGCCTGCCGAGAGAGACAGGGTGGGTTAGTGGGTGTATGTAAATTTAAGATTGGGGTTGAACCTATAAACGCGGGACTCAGACTTTACACCTTAACCATGGGGAATCATCCAGGGAAGTGAGTATGGTGGGATCTTCAGGGTTGCATGTAAAATTAGGATTTGTCCCGAAAATATAATGCGAAACACGGACTTTACACCTAAACCATGGGGAATCGTGGATGTTTTGGGATCCAGACCATCCCTGGTCCAAATGAACTCCTGCTGTTACGCCTTAACACCCTAGCATGACGCCTTAACGCCATGATCTTAACGCCTTATCGTCACGCCCTAGCTTAGCGCCTTGACGCCATGATGCATACCGATGAAAGAAAGAAAGATCAATTCTTTCACAAGTTTTCATATAGTTTATTCTCCCCAATGTTACATCATACCCAAGCTAGGAGAGCAGCGTTGGATATGATTACAACTCAAGTACTCTTGTCCAATCAGAGTCTGCCATTTGGCGCTGCATCATATTCGTTCTTGCCCGTTAGATGTATTCTCGGCTGCTCTTGTCCAATCAAAAGTCGCCATTTCAGAAAATTCAATCTTTGGCCATGTTCGCTCTGATCCGTTTGTCCTAATCGTCGTCGGGCAGGCCAGGATACCGTTGAGGCAACATATCGTCAAACAGCGGTTTGCGCATTTTGATCGCATTTCCAGGGCCTCGGTGGTTGGTAATCCCATATACTCTTCCAAGTGACGCTTGGTCTTCATGATGGACCTGTGCGTGGAGTCGCCTTTCATTTCAAGCGGCAGCAGGCTATGCCGTTCATAGATGGCCTTGGTTGTTTTCCTGACGCAGGCGCGCATTTGGGTGTACGCTTGTTGTAATTGATCCTGTCCGGCGTCGTCGATTACCGCAGCATAACTATGAATAGCTTCATGCGCAATACGATTCTAAAAGGTAGGTTCTTCCGCACTTTCCTGGGACGTAGGCTGACTATATGAGGTCAAGCTCTCCGTATCAGTGGACAGACTCTCAGCAGTCTCTGTTTCGGTATCAGTCGGTGGACTCTCGGCAGTCTCTGTATCAGCATTCGCATCAGTGGACTCCTCGGAGTCTTCAATCCCATGTATATTTTTCTCGTGTTGCATCATATCGTAACGTCTGGTGAACGTGCGTTCGCACGCAGAGCAAGTATAAGCCATGTTGACGGTTGAACGTCGACTGTGTGTTTTGGGAATACACTTGCTTTTATAGACAGTAACGCCCGCCAAGGTTTAGCTTAACGCTTCAACGTCCTGGTGAAATAGTTCAGAAGCCCTGATTTTCATGGAATTGTCTCTAATTCATCGAAATGCAGTGACCCCCGTCAACGCCCGTTGTTACGCGTCACCTGCCCTATCTGTACGTCTTAACGCCCGTCTCAACGCCTTGACGCCCGTCTCAACGCCTCAACGTCCTATATCAACGCCTTATGCATTGTCGATCATCTATGGACGGACATTATTATGTTGGGGTTGAAGAAGATAATTTCCCGTCTCTAGCTGCGCCTCCATAAAGGTTTGAAATGCCTCATGCAAGGTCAGCAGATTCTGGGCACGGGTAGTTGTGTTGTATCCTCTTTACGTACTATCTGTTTCTTATGCAGCAGAAGACATACCCGTGTCACTCATTGGATGTCATGTATGAACGTGATAGGATGACAACGCATGCGTTGGTGCTGAACGGTGATTCCACCTTGAGCTGTATGAATAATAGCATCGACATTGGCTTGACGTAACGCTTCGACTAGAATATCCTCGTTGTTGGGTTCAAACAAGGTGGACCCTATATTGGTCATGGTGAAATGAGGAAGATGGTGCCGTGTGGTCTATTTACAGTTGGACGCTTTTGGTCTTAATGATGCGTTCAAACAAATGTTTCTTTTGTGCTATTGCTATGGCATACGCCGCTTTCCGGTTTATGCCCGAGGTTTTCAACATCGACGTTGTTCTTTCGATTTCCATATGAACCTGGTCCTTGTCCAACAATTTCATATTTCAATTTCAGGTGGGCATACTGCTGACGTAAAGCCCGTCGTAGTCTGCGTGCTAATGTGTTATGGGTTAAAATTGCGGCTTCCTCTTTCGAATACCCTTTGTGGTGAAACTTGTTTCTGTGACCCCCAACGTCTCGCCCATCTCGGCGTCCATACTTTCTTTGAAGAAAGGCTTTCATAGCCTCGATTTCACATTATGTTCATTCCTTTGTACGGGTTTGGGTTGGTCCTTCACGGTTGGGTGATATTCCGAGACTGATGGTATGAAGGGGACCCGCTGTATGGGGGCGGGTTGCTGCTGCTGGCCGGGCTCTGCCAGATTTGGACTCGCTGGATGGTGTAAGGGTACATGACGCCCCTGGACGCCTTCCTTAGAGGAAAGAGATTCTGGGTCAAATAGATGACGGACAGATTGCGATGATGGGACCCTTTGGTGAATAGGTCCGCGATGTTCGAATTGTCCTTGGCCGCACTCATCAGGTCATCTAGCACTACCACGTTGGTCTGCTCGGAATCGAAGTAATACGGTTCATCTATGTCATGAGGAATTCCTGGGACAAAACTCACATTCTGTAATCGCGTAGTTTCGTACGCGGGCTGCCATAGGCTATAACATCATACATCGCGTGTCGGAGCTGGGGTTGCCACACCTTCCTCTAAGAACTTCACCCAAGACGTCTTTCCACATCCCGTACGGCCGCTCACCGTCAACGTATAGGGATGCTCTACTCCACTTGGTGGACCTATAGCGGGCAACGGTGGTGTCTCTTGATTGTTTTTGCATTGAATGTGTCTGAACATATTGTCGCGAAGAGAGAAGGTTCTCTGACAGAGCGTACATGTACTCGACATGTTACCCGATCAGAGCGTGATTACAGGCTGAGGCTAATGGTGTACAACCGACCTTATATGACAATTCACTCACTCTACTTCATTCCTCCTCCTCCTCCTCCTCCTTCTCCTCTTCTTCCTCCTCCTCTTCTTCTTCCTCCTCCTCCTCCTCTTCCTCCTCCTCACATACACTAACGCAACTCTATCAAGTAACCGGATGGAAAAAGGCCCTCACATCCCCAAACGCTCTTCATTGTACCTCCGAAACTGCCCGTTCTCTACTACCCCCGAGTGATCTATAAAAAGAACGGGTTTTCCAGAAAGAAAAACTGGCATGCTAGGCCGTTAAGGCGTTAGAATAAGGCGTTAAGATAGGGCCTAAAATACCAATATGTAGGGGGACATCACTCTTGCTGGGCCTTTTGTGCCTTTTGACCCTGATGTGACCTTTGACGCAGGTGTGACTCGACCTCAAAACGCTAGACGTGGTTGATAGGGGTTTTTCCTATTTTATGGGTAAAGTCCGTGTTTCCGCTTTTATACGTTCAAACCCAATCCTAATTTTACAGGCACCCACCCATGACATGATCGCCCTGGAGGAGCGCTTCACTTTGGCACTCTCCACGACACAATCGGACCACTAAGGGTCCACCTTGACCCCAAAACGTCCATTCCCATGCCCCTTTGTCTACTGTGCATGCGCAGAATGACGTCAGTTCCACGTCACACCCATCCAGTCGGATGCTTCCTCGCGAGTGCTTCAAACTGATACTTCACTCAACCCCATCGGACCACTAGGGGCCCACCCAGACCCCAAACCGTCCACCCCAGCGCTACTTGCCCAAAGCGCATGCGCACAGTGACTTTTTGAGAGAAAAAAAATCCACCAATGGCCTCGGGACCCATGTTCTACGTTGTGAGACGAGAAAAAGAAGATGCCACAATCCATACCGCAAATGACCAGGAGTGGGTTGGGACAAACATTATCCACTGCGCCAGTATGGACCTATCCACCCCAAAAAATTCACCGCTTGGATTCGCGACCCCCCCCCCCCCATCGTGTTCTACGTGGTGAGACGAAGAAAACAAGATGCCACACCCCATAGTAAAATCCACAACAAAAATAATGACCACCTTATTCCATGCATGGCATTTCCCGTATAGGTTTCGCCTAGTCCGAGTTGTCTTCCTTTCCAGATGGCAGCACGACCGATGCCAAAAGGGAAATTCCCACAGCAGCGCCGCCATTTTGTTTGTTTATTCTCTGCGGAGATATACTGGACACGATACGCTCGACCCTGTGGTGGCACTGATCATAGACTCGTCATAATAACATCGTACAATTACAAGCGTCTGGTCCGTCATTCATAATTCAGCCGTCGTCCATTAGAGAATATCCGCGTCCATAATCCAAAGACCTATTCCATATTCCAAATAGCAGTATTAGCACCAAATTCAAAAAGACAATCATGTATACATAAACATAGGCTTGTTTCGTGCAAGAGAGAAGCGGTCAACAGTTTGCAATGATGCCGGCAAGACATCATGATGTTCCAAAAATATCAAATCCGTATCGCTGATCAGTATTCTTAATCCATAATATTCGTTGTAAAGTCGTCATCTAAAGAATGATGTTTCTCAGTCACGCTTTGATTGTGACTGTTCATATGAAACCATGAAGGTCTTGAAGTACATGGGTTCATACGGCCCCTAGCCCCGGGTTAAGCGGAATTAGACACAAGTTACGAAACGTAACGCCATAGATCTTGCACGCTACGCTCGTATTTTTCTATCAGCATGCGATATGTATCGCCAAATTTGAGAAACCTCGAGTGGAGGCGCTTGGTGGTATAGCCCTGTTTTATAAGTTTCTGCAACAATGTTTTGTGACGTTGATTAAAATCGTCACATTTAACACAGGATCTAGCAAATGCTACTAGGCGTGATATGTATACGCCATATGCAGGTCCCACTGGAATATTACTTTCCAGAAAGGGATAGTTAACGATGTCGAAATTGTAATCATCTCTTTTGTCATACAGTCGACGAGAGAGAAGGCCCGCTTCATTTTTATAGAGATATAGGTCTAAATACGATGTGCCTGTAGGGCTATCTGTAGTTTCCTTTAAATCCAGTGAAGGTGCGTATATATCCCTCACTGCGTCATTTATATAGCGATTATCCACAGCGAGAAGATCGTCTATATAGCGTTTGGTGAATGAGAAGGAACGGGCTTTGAATAGATCGGTTTTTGAAAGCGCCTGCATATAGTCATATTCATAAGAGAACAGATACAGGTCAGCCAACAGGGGTGCACAATTAGTACCCATTGGAATACCTATATGCTGCTGATATATTGTGTTGCCAAATTTCACATAGATATTTTTAATGAGAAATTCAAGCAACTCTATAAACAAAGAAACATCCCATGAATGATATCTCTTGTATGTAGTAGAGCTAAAGAATACTTTATGGCATCCGACATTAATATATCTACGATCAGTTTTCTTAAACACAGATACTATTAATGAACTTAGACGGCCAATAAGGTCCTGATGAGGGATTGTAGTATAGAGAGTCGAGAAATCCCATGTGGATACATGTCTATACGGTATGTGACCTTTAGCGTCAAGTTCTTCCGTAAGACATTTTGAGTTTTTCATTATCCACATACATTGAAATAGTGGCGCAATACCTTTCCCAAAATGTTTTTACCACCTGAAGGGCCCTCGTCAACAGGGTTGAAGCAGCTTCTAGAACCAGCTATGAATCTAGCTTTGCATGGTGATTTATGCATTTTGGGGGTCCAATATACTTTTGGTATATCATTATGTTTGGTTGGAATACAAATACCTCTTTCCTTGAGAAAAGTTTTGTGATTGTTAAATAAATCTTCCAGAGTAAATGCAGTTTGAGAGTAAGTAGACGTATTTGATGACGATATGTTTACATTCAATTCTTCAACCAGCACCTGGTAATAGTAATATTTACATATGAATATTATATTGTTTGGAGCTTTGTCTGCTGGGACTATGACGAATTTACTCTGGAGATTTGCTAGAACTTCTTGCGAATTGGAGCTTCTCAGTACTTGTTTTGCATGGGGAAGGGTGCTTCTATCAATGTGGCGGATTGTTTCAACGACCTTGCTCTTGGTGAGGTCCAGCCAATCAGCGAGTACTGTAGGTTCAACTTTTTCTCGCTTAGACCAATCAATAACGTACTGTTCCAAAGCGGACAGGACTATCTTCTGGTCGGCCTTCAGATTTATATTTCTCGGCTCTCTATATTTAGGTCCCTTCATCAGGAGTAATCTTAGGTCCTTATCACTCACCACATCAAGATCACCAGTCACAACGTGTTTGCATGGTGTATAGATAAAGTTCGACGATTCACAATCACAGCTATAGCCCCCCGACGTGTATAAGTTCCAGTCAAACTCCTTGACAGCATTAGAGTAATTGAATATTTTGGTGGCTATAGATTTAGCATATTTATATGAAATGCAAGGAGGTTCTGTGAACTTAAAATAGTTTGGTACAGTGTTGCGTACCTCTGGATCATTCAGGATTCGAGGTAAATTAACAATGTCCAGTCCTTTATCTAAGTAGTTGAGTTTCAAGAAAAGCCGATCTTGGAATTTTTCGATTATGTTCACTGGACGATACAACCGAAAATACGCTATATCTCGACATACTTTAGTGATTTTGGGCGGTATTATATTTCCTGAAGACGCAGATTGTTGTATATCTCTGGCTATATGATTTAAAGCTCTCAGAGGTAACGCATACAGAACTGTACGTAAGCTCTGTGTACTATTGGGTATGTTCCTACGAAGTAGGCTACAGATCGCAAATTGTCCGGTAATGAGTGAGTGAGTCAGTCCATCCGAATCCTTTCGTCGGCAAAATAAGGAGGACCGTTGACATTAGAACCTTGATTTTTGGCATGAACTTGCATTAGGGCATTGTTACCAACAAGTTCTGAGTTGACCGAATTCTGATTAAAATTTGATTTATAATTATTTTTTTTTATTATTTATTGATGGCTCAGCGAGTACACTGTCATGCCCATCGGGAACCCTTGGCTGTATGTTTCACTGTATATATAACACAGTGGTGGGATATGCCATCCGTAATTGTTTTTTCCTACGAAGTAGGCTACAGATCGCAAATTGTCCGGTAATGAGTGAGTCAGTCAGTCCATCCATCCGAATCCTTTCGTCGGCAAAATAAGGAGAACCGTTGACATTAGAACCTTGATTTTTGGCATGAACGAGCATTAGGGCATTGTTACCAGCTAGTTCTGATCTGAAATAATTCTGATTAAAATTAGATTTATAATTAACACTTCAGTATATTGTTATAGATCATACGGAGAAAAGTCCGATCATTTAAGCGAGGGAAACATGACACCATGGAATTTGGGAACAGCCCTGGCATGCCTGGTGCTCTCTCGCTGTTGGATTCAACCGCAGATCTGAGGACAGCGACCTCAATACAGCTGAGCGAACTATTTATAGACATTTAACTCCGAGTCTATTCAACTGCTTGATGTACCAGGGCCGGATCACTAAATGACCAGAACATTCACCAATATACTTTCATTTTTTGTGGCACGAACACATCGATGTAAATATATAAATACCCAGAATATAATCTTGCTCAATCTCACAAAAGGCATGTTATAAAGAGAACCTGTGGCTGTTATGGAAGGTTGTACATGTACCATATTATGATGAAACGTACCGTAGGGGAGGGTCACATCATATCTCAATGAAAATACGATCGAGTCCTAATGCCTACTCTACTTCGTAGGTCCTGTGACGTTAGTCACACTGCTCATGTATGAAATAGGAAATGCTAATTTTCCATCATTTGTTAGTGCATTTATCTACACCGCTATGCCAGCCTCAATACACACAATTCAGTATATTGTTATAGATATATGTAAATTGTGGCCTTTAACGTGTATCCTATTTCACATCCAAACATTTCATCACTGACCACATCAGGCTTCAAATTCAGGTCAAATTACCCACTGATGGTGAAATATCCTACATCAACCAATTAAGTCAGCCTGGTGCAATAACCCAGCAGAAGAAAGAAAGATGTGGTATCATCCTTCAGATTAGTGAGCGACAATGATAATAGTTTACTGAGGGTGAAACAAAGCCATGGCGGCATGTTTAAAGGGTCGTCTTTTGGTAGAATTTAACTAGATAAAGTAACTTTGATCATGATGTGAAAATATGATAACTTGAGTTTTTTTGTACCTCTTGAATATTGACTATATATCACACTTGGATATAATTTAAACAAAAAATTGCATGTGTAAACAAAATATGTCTAAATTTTTCTTGTCATTTCAAATCTTGATCCATTTTGATTCCTTGATTAGGGGATACAGAATCACTGCCACGGAGTGTGTTGGTGTGTCACAGCAATGCAATTCCGATTCACACAACGAAGCTGAGGTGGTTTAACGTTTATCAATGAAGAAAATCATCGATCAACCGCCATAGAATATAATGTGAAACAAGAAAACCGGAATAGTACATTCATCAGATTGCCGATACCCAAAATGTGTTGTCTCATACATCTAGATAACAACGTGATGTAGAGATGCTATTTATTCGTCTTTCTACCGGTTATGCTCAGGAGAATGACATAGAATCATTATTATCTTGTGCAGAGAAGGTGTTGGTCTTGAGTTGAATTACCGTAAACTACATAAATGCTACCTTTCTACTATAGTACTATATATAAAAAATTGTTGTATTGCTGGGAAAATAATGTGATTCAAAAAGTTGTTTTGATCATGGACAAGGGCACTGAAAACCATTAAAGAGATGTAAATGTATTTTCACACGTAAAGCTTGAAATCTACTGAACCTTTATTATTCAATCTGTTTCCTTTAGTTGAAAAATTGTAAAATTAAATCGGCGATCGTTATTTAATTTTGGAATGAAGGCGCATTAGAAGACTGTTACCAACAAGTTCTGAGCTGACCTATTTTTCATGAAAATTCCTGGTGATTTTTGATGAAAATCACTGGCGATTCTGACTTGGGCGGTGCCCATCTTAATATAGGCAGGATTTCAACTGGGGGTGGGGATTTCCAAGAGTTCAGTTCGCGTTCGAGTCCTAATGCCTACTCTACTTCGTAGGTCCTGTGACGTTAGTCACACTGCTCATGTTAGTTAAACCCACTAAGTAATTTAAAGTGATATGATCGTGAATCATCACACTATTAAACTTTCTTCAACCATGGCTGCGATGTCTCCGTTGATGGGGTTTAAATAACTGGATAATATTGGATATATTGGAACGGCGGTTTGTAACATTGCCGAACCCACTGACATTATCATTTAAACCATACGGAAACACTGACCCAAGCTCTAGCATCCAGAATAGTTCCCGCTCTCGGATTTTTCTCTCAAATCTAAAGGGGGAATCCTTGGTAGGTGGATAGACGACGTCTATGATCTGGATACTAAAGTTGTTCCAGCCATGGTCGGGTCCAGAAAAATGCTTACCTATAAGCAATTGCTTTTTCCTAACGTATTTTCTGTGACCATTTACCCTAACATGGAGTCTTTGGGTGGTCTTGCCAACATACTGTTGACCAGACTTCTTACAGGAAACTAAATAAATACAGTTTGTAGTAGAACAACTAAGATCAACATACGAGTTTACAGAATATGAGTTACCAGTTAACGCGGAACTAAATGACGCTGAAGTATTGAAGAGTGGACACGTGAGACATCCACGGTGTCCACATATAGAAATCTTGAAATTATTACATGTAGAAGTCGGTGCTAAACAATCATCAAGCGCAATGTCGTGACCTTGCGTGGGGGTCAGAAATATATCTGTCATTTGGATTGAAAAAGGTCTTAGTGCATTTCGAACTATTAGAGACTCGGCCGAGAAACCTGCACTAAGGTTTCTCGGGTCTGTCTGACTATATTTTCTTTCTGTTGTATCCATTATGAGTGTTGGGTGTGTAGGGCCCGACCTCAGGGACAACTTGTCCATCAGCAGAATCCAGGCATACACAGGTTAAAATTACAAGCGTCTGGTCCGTCATTCATAATTCAGCCGTCGTCCATTAGAGAATATCCGCGTCCATAATCCAAAGACCTATTCCATATTCCATATAGCAGTATTAGCACCAAATTCAAAAAGACAATCATGTATACATAAACATAGGCTTGTTTCCTGCAAGAGAGAAGCGGTCAACAGTTTTGAATGATGCCGACAAGACATCATGATGTTCCAAAAATATCAAACCCGTATCGCTGATCAGTATTCTTAAGCCATAATATTCGTTGTAAAGCCGTCATCTAAAGAATGATGTATCTCAGTCAGGCTTTGATTGTGCTTGTTCATATGAGTACCATGAAGATCTTGAAGTACATGGGTTCATACGGCCCCTAGCCCCGGGTTGAGCGGAATTAGACACAAGTTACGAAACGTAACTCCATAGATCTTGCACGCTACGCTCGTATTTTTCTATCAGCATGCGATATGTATCGCCAAATTTGAGAAACTTTGAGTGGAGGCGCTTGGTGGTGTAGCCCTGTTTTATAAGTTTCTGCAGCAATGTTTTGTGACGTTGATTAAAATCGTCACATTTAACACAGGATCTAGCAAATGCTACTAGGCGTGATATATATACGCCATATGCAGGTCCCACTGGAATATTACTGTCCAGAAAGGGATAGTTAACGATGTCGAAATTGTAATCATCTCTTTTGTCATACAGTCGACGAGAGAGAAGGCCCGCTTCATTTTTATAGAGATATAGGTCTAAATATGATGTGCCTGTAGGGCTATCTGTAGTTTCCTTCAAATCCAGTAAAGGTGGGTATATATCCTTCACTGCGTCATTTATATAGCGATTATCCACAGCGAGAAGATCGTCTATATAGCGTTTGGTGAATGAGAAGGAACGGGCTTTGAATGGATCGGTTTTTGAAAGCGCCTGCATATAGTCATATTCATAAGAGAACAGATATAGGTCAGCAAACGGGGGTGCACAATTAGTACCCATTGGAATACCTATATGCTGCTGATATATTGTGTTGCCAAATTTCACATAGATATTATTAATGAGAAATTCAAGCAACTATATAAACAAAGAAACATCCCATGAATGATATCTCTTGTATGTAGTAGAGCTAAAGAATGCTTTATGGCATCCGACATTAACATATCTACGATCAGTTTTCTTGAACACAGATACTATTAATGAACTTAGACGGTCAATAAGGTCCTGATGAGGGATTGTAGTATAGAGAGTCGAGAAATCCCATGTGGATACATGTCTATACGGTATGTGACCTTTAGCATCAAATTCTTCCGTAAGACATTTTGAGTTTTTCAATATCCACATACATTCAACGCCAGAATTTTTAGAAAAAGTAGCGCAATACCTTTCCCAAAAAGTGTTTACCTCCTGAAGGGCCCTCGTCAACAGGGTTGAAAGAAGCTTGGTGGTGCAGCTTCTACAACCAGCTATGAATCTAGCTTTCTATGGTGATTTATGCATTTTGGGAGTCCAGTATACTTTTGGTATATCATTATGTTTGGTTGGAATACAAATACCTCTTTCCTTGAGAAAAGTTTTGTGATTGTTAAATAAATCTTCCAAAGTAAATGCAGTTTGAGAGTAAGTAGACGTATTTGATGACGATATGTTTACATTCAATTCTTCAACCAGCACCTGGTAATAGTAATATTTACATATGAATATTATATTATTTGGAGCTTTGTCTGCTGGGACTATGACGAATTTGCTCTGGAAATTTGCTAGAACTTCTTGCGAATTGGGGCTTCTCAGGTTATCTTTATTACTATAAGTCTTACTTCCCATGGTTTCATGTATTTTTTTTCGTGCCAATACGGTTTCCCTTCTCTCGCTGTATGGCTATGTGGAGAAACTGAGGTTTCCCCACTTGTCATTTATGCTGGGCATAGTGCTGGCGATATTGCCGGGGACCCTGTTTGATGACGTGCATTCCAATGATGCTTTGGAAGGTCGGATAAAGGCTTATTGACCATTATAGAAGCATATTTGGCTTATTGTTGACCTACTTTCGTGGAGGTCACGTGGAGGGCACGTGATCACTATAGTTCCGCCGCGATTGCATCATGCTCTGTCGGCCATCTTAGACTAACGTAGGACGAACGTTGTGCGGCCGCCATTTTGAAAATAACCATGTTTGTTTACAATTTGCGGAGACATACTGGACACGACACGCTCGACCCTGTGGTCGCACTGATCATAGACTCGTAATAATAACATCGCACAACACCTATAGGTTATGTTTATTACTATAAGTCTTACTTCCCATGTATTCATGTATTTTGTTTCTTGCCAATACGGTTTCCCTTCTCTCGCTGTACGAACCGCGCGTTGACCTTTGACATTGCCTTGGTGGCAAAAACTGGAACTAGGGGGAGATAACTCCGGGCTGTCACGTGACCGGAAGTGACCGTTGACCCCTGCGCACCATTATTAATATCCGGTATTGTGCGCAGGTATATTGAGGTCACCCTCGTATATATGACCAGATTTTCTTGATGTGCTACAAGTAAAATTGGGTCTTGAGATCCGTTGACCTGACGTAGCGGTTAAATTCTAGCATATTGACCTACTTCCGACAGGGGGTGCCACCAATTCACGTAACTGTGACGTCACTTCCGATTCCAGTTACGTGACCGGAAGTGACCTTTGACCCCTGCGCACCATTAATAATATCCGGTATTTTGCGCATGCGCAGGCCTCAAAGGTCACTTCCGGTCACGTGGTTTACATCACGGTCACGTGACTGGTGGCGCCTCCTGTCGGAAGTAGGTCAATATGCTAGAATTTCACCTTATACTACTACTCGGGGCGTCTATAATGTCGAATATAATATGCAAAGGCGATCGAACAATATGACAGTCAAAAGATATTAGCCAGTCGCCTAATTCCTTCCAAAGTTTTTCACAGTGAGAACATTCAACAAACAAATGTTGAATAAAACTCTGAGTGTTGTTTAAACAGAAATTGCAATTATCATTGTCTACTAGCTTGATCTTGAATAAAAATGATTTTGTTGCCAAAATTCTGTGCACCAATTTAAATTGAAAATTTCTGAGTTTTGTTTCTACTGTTGTTATAAATGGTAGAATATATATATTTTTTTTTCCACGTGTCCACATCAATGAGGTCAAGAAAAATCTGTTTCCATTTCTGTTCCCACACATGAATTTGGCTTTGTTCTGATTATCTCATAACAATACTAAAAAAAATTCTGCATCCCTTTGATGGGAGAAGAAGGGTAGACACTATTCTGGGAAAGTATGGTCACATTCCTTCTGGTTTAAAATTTTGAAGTAATTGTATTTTCCACTCTTTTGGTATTGATGCTATCAGACCTTGTAAATCTAAATAGGTGCCGCGTATTTTGTAAATCTCTCGCAGTTGTATAATATTATAAAATACATCATTATTACCGATGATATCACCTAAGTATCGGATACCTCTATCCTCCCAGTGCTTAATATACTTACATTTTATTCTTCCATTAAACCACAGAGGCTGTTCTAGCACGTCACATTCGTAAGACAGGATCAGTTTTGCACAGCCTACCCAGGATTCCATAACATTTCTCCAAAAAGGATTTCTTATCATTTTTATGACCTGAGTAGTATATAGCATTGATTAACCCTCGCATTGACCTTTGACCTCAGAAATTCGCATATCACGTGACAGAGGTCAAAGGTCAATGAGTGCACTTGAGTTGACCTGTATCCTTCCATCTCGTCTTTGACCTTGGATCATGTTTAGACATGTTAGGGTTGGGGTTTTTCCATCACGTGCGCATGTGTATGACGTCACTTCCGGTCTGGGTGAATGGGCCGTGACCTGTGAACATGATAGGACATGTACTGACCTGTCTGTGGGGGTTTTCCCTACAATTACAACACATATAAGGGAAGTGGGAAGAGGTGCCGACATACTGACTGCGTCACATGACTTCACAGAATAGTCTTCTGGTAAACCTATTCTAAAGCACATACCAAGAATTTAACGATTCATGATATGTGTTGTATCTCAGGTACGCTTTTATTGTACCTGCTCATGTGGCAACTTGGATGATATGACCACACGGCTCCTAGCACCGGCATAAGCGGTATTAGATACAAATCTAGAGAGCTATGATGGAAATGCTCTGACAACTCGTATACTGGTAATTGGTGAGCTGTTTCGCTGTGACAACTCGTACATTGGAGATTGGTGAGCTGTATCATCGTCAGATGTAAATGACGGCAATTTAACACAAAAGACTAGTCTGTAAGGCCCGATGTCGACCCAGCATCAACTTCCCACAAATGCCAACATATATCAAAGACCAAAAGGTCTGTACAGGGGGCGGGCCTCGGGGACGAAACGTCCACCAGCAGAATCTCGCCATATACAGGAATAAATTACAACACATATAAGGGAAGTGGGAAGAGGTGCCGACATACTGACTGCGTCACATGACTTCACAGAATAGTCTTCTGGTAAACCTATTCTAAAGCACATACCAAGAATCTATACGATTCGTGATATGTGTTGTATCTCAGGTACGCTTTTATTGTACCTGTTCATGTGGCAACTTGGATGATATGACCACACGGCCCCTAGCACCGGCATAAGCGGTATTAGATACAAATCTAGAGAGCTATGATGGAAATGCTCTGACAACTCGTATACTGGTAATTGGTGAGCTGTTTCGCTGTGACAACTCGTACATTGGAGATTGGTGAGCTGTATCATCGTCAGATGTAAATGACGGCATTTAACACAAAAGACTAGTCTGTAAGGCCCGATGTCGACCCAGCATCAACTTCCCACAAATGCCAACATATATCAAAGACCAACAGGTCTGTACAGGGGGCGGGCCTCGGGGACGAAACGTCCACCAGCAGAATCTCGCCATATACAGGAATAAATTACAACACATATAAGGGAAGTGGGAAGAGGTGCCGACATACTGACTGCGTCACATGACTTCACAGAATAGTCTTCTGGTTAACCTATTCTAAAGCACATACCAAGAATCTAACGATTCGTGATATGTGTTGTATCTCAGGTACGCTTTTATTGTACCTGTTCATGTGGCAACTTGGATGATATGACCACACGGCCCCTAGCACCGGCATAAGCGGTATTAGATACAAATCTAGAGAGCTATGATGGAAATGCTCTGACAACTCGTATACTGGTAATTGGTGAGCTGTTTCGCTGTGACAACTCGTACATTGGAGATTGGTGAGCTGTATCATCGTCAGATGTAAATGACGGCAATTTAACACAAAAGACTAGTCTGTAAGGCCCGATGTCGACCCAGCATCAACTTCCCACAAATGCCAACATATATCAAAGACCAAAAGGTCTGTACAGGGGCGGGCCTCGGGGACGAAACGTCCACCAGCAGAATCTCGCCATATACAGGTAAAAATTACAACACATATAAGGGAAGTGGGAAGAGGTGCCGACATACTGACTGCGTCACATGACTTCACAGAATAGTCTTCTGGTTAACCTATTCTAAAGCACATACCAAGAATCTAACGATTCGTGATATGTGTTGTATCTCAGGTACGCTTTTATTGTACCTGTTCATGTGGCAACTTGGATGATATGACCATACGGCCCCTAGCACCGGCATAAGCGGTATTAGATACAAATCTAGAGAGCTATGATGGAAATGCTCTGACAACTCGTATACTGGTAATTGGTGAGCTGTTTCTCTGTGACAACTCGTACATTGGAGATTGGTGAGCTGTATCATCGTCAGATGTAAATGACGGCAATTAACACAAAAGACTAGTCTGTAAGGCCCGATGTCGACCCACCTTCGTGTTTTTTCGGTGAGGTGCGAAGGGTACGTCCGTGTCTTTTCAGTGAGGTCTGTGGGAACATGATAGGCCATGTACTGACCTGTCTGTGGGGTTTTTCCCGCCAGAATTTCGCTGTCGTCTGCTTGGGGTTGTCACGTGCCGAACACCTGGCTCCCCGAATTGCAACATTGTTGCACGTTCGCAAGGATTGACCTATATCCGGGTCCTTTAGCAATACCATTGATGGGATGCCTGTACTGACTTGTATTTGGGGAATCACGGGGAGATCAGGTGATAGTTCAAGGTCATATTGAATGATAGGAATGCGTGTACTGACCTGTTCATCCGTGGTTTACATCCGGGGACTTATATCCGGGTCCTTTAGCTGTGTGTTCCGGGTACAACCGAGTTTACACGGGAACAGTCGGGTAGTTACGGAGGTGACCGAAGAGACACGGAGGTGACCGAAGATGTCACGGAGGTGCCCGAAGAGACACGGAGGTTACCGAAGATGTCACGGAGGTCACCAAAGAGACACGGAGGTGGCCGAAGATGTCACGGAGGTTACCGAAGAGACACGGAGGTGCCCGAAGAGTCACGGACGTTACCGAAAAGACACGGAGGTGACCGAAGAGACACGGAGTTTGCCGAAAAGACACGAATGTCACGGAAAAACGTATAAAAGTGGGAATTTTTGGGCTAATATCGGTCCCGGGCCTATCGAAGTGTGGGTGCATGGGTGGGTGCATGTAAAATGCGGATTTGTCCCCGAAAATACAAAAAGCGGAACACGGACTTTACCTCTACAATAGGGGCTTATATTATACAATATACGGGAAAATGCCTGTATGGGGTATGGGGGTGGTAATTTTTGTTTGTGAGTGGGATCCGACTGGACTAATGTATCGTCCGTTTTCATCATTTTGCGCTGGCCGTATTATAGAAAGCAGGCATTCTGGGGATTCGTGGAGGTTTGTTGAGTGATTGAGGGCCCATACCTGGTCAAATGGACCGTGTGGGATATCAGTTTTACATCCGGGTCCTCATCTTACATTTAGGGTAGTATAGAAAGCAACAATTTTGGGGCCCCGAGCTCCGAGCTCCGGGCTGCTGCCTGCCTCATCCCCGAGCTCCGAGCTCTCGACTACTCGTGACGCCTTAACGCCCGTCGTTACGCCTTAACGCCCTAGCATAACGCCTTGACGCCATGATATACACAAATGAAAGAAAAGCAACAACAACAAGGAAGAGAGATGAGAGAACAGCAACAACATGGTTTTTTTCATATAGTTTATTCTCCCCTCCAGTACATCCTACCCACGCTGGGGGAGCTGCGCTGGGTATGTTTACAATTCAAGAAAACTCTTGTCCAATCAAAGGCCGCCATTTGGCGCTGTATCAGTCATATTCGTTCTTGCCCGTTACTGCGTTAGATGTATTCTCGGCTGTTCTTGTCCAATCAGAAGTCGCCGTTTCAGAAACTTTCATCTTTGCTCGGTGTGACCTAATCGTCGTCGGGCAGGTCTGGATATTGTTTGGGCAGCATGTCCCGAAAGAGTTGTTTGCGCATCCTGATCGCATTTTCCAGGGCCTCAGTGGGTGGTAGCCCCATATCCTCTTCCAAGTGACCGTGACCGTTTACGTGACCGGAACTGACCTTTGACCCCTGCGCGCGCTAACAATACCGGATAAATTGCGCGCAGGGATCAAAGGTCAGTTCCGGTCACGTGAACGGAAGCGCAAGTGACCTTACAGAGGTCATACGCAAATGTCACTTCCGAGCTCTGAGCTCTACAGGCTTTGAGCTCCAAGAGCTCCGATCCAAGAGCTCTGCCACACGGGAGCTCCCACCACCACCACCGGGCGTTCACGCCCGTCAACGTCCGGTGGAGGCGGTGGTGGTGGTGGTGGAATATGTGTGTGCGCCTGCGTACGATGACGTCACTTCCGAGCAGCGCAGGGTCAAAGGTCACTCCCCGTCCCCTGGTCAAAGGTCACTTCCGGTCACGTGACCGAAAGTGCACTCAGAGTTCAAAGGTTAATCGGCCTCCAAAAGCCCTTTATCGCTCGTTAAGGCGGTGAGACGGGCGTTAAGGCGTAAAGATAGGGCGTTACGGTATTGAGACGGGCGTTAAGGCGTAACGGCGAGTGTTGACGGGCGTTGAGACGGGCGTTAAGGCGTAACGACGGGCGTTGACGGGCGTCACTGCATTTCGATGTATTGGTGGCAATTCCATGAAAATCAGGGCTTCTGAGCTAGTTCACCAGGGCGTTGAAGTGTTAAGCTAAGCGTTGACGGGCGTTACTGTCTATAAAAGCAAGTGTATTGCCAAAACACGCACAGTCGACGTTCAACCATCAAGATGGTTTATACTTGCTCTGAGTGCCAACGCACGTTCACCAGACGTTACGATATGATGCGACACGAGAAAAATATACATAGGATTGAAGACTCCGAGGCACAAGAAGCCGATACAGAAATTGATGAGAGTCTATCTACTGATAAGGGGAACTTGATCTCAGATAGTCAGCCTACATCCCAGGAAAGTGAGATTGCTGAGAGTCTATATACTGATACGGAGAGCTTGACATCAGATAGTCAGCCTACATACCAGGAAAGTGAGGCAGAACCTTCCTCCTGGGATCGTATTGTGACAGCAGCTATCAATACTCATGCTGCAGCGATCGAGAACGCCGGGCAGGATAACTTACAACATGCGTACGCCTAAATGCGCCCCTGCATCAGAAAAACAGCCATGACGATCTATGAACAGTATACCTTACTACCGCTTGAAATGAAAGGCGATCCCACGCACAGGTCCATCATGAAGACCAAGCGTCACTTGGAAGAGGATATGGGGCTACCACCCACTGGGGCCCTGGCAAATGCGATCAGGATGCGCAAACAACTCTTTCGGGACATGCTGCCCAAACAATATCCAGGCCTGCCCGACGACGATTAGGTCACACCGAGCAAAGATGAAAGTTTCTGAAACGACGACTTCTGATTGGACAAGAGCAGCCGAGAATACATCTAACGCAGTAACGGGCAAGAACGAATATGACTGATACAGCGCCAAATGGCGGCCTCTGATTGGACAAGAGTCTTCTTGAATTGTAAACATACCCAACGCGGCTCCCCCAGCGTGGGTAGGATGTACTGGAGGGGAGAATAAACCATATGAAAAAAAACATGTTGTTCTCTCATGTCTCATCCTTGTTGTTGTTGTTTTTCTTTCATTTGTGTATATCATGGCGTCAAGGCGTTCTGCTAGGGCGTTAAGGCGTAACGACGGGCGTTAAGGCGTAACGACGGGAGCTTGGAGCTCGGGGATGGAGTAGTCGGGCGCTCGGAGCTCGGGGATGAGGCAGGCAGGAGCTCGGAGCTCGGGACCCCAAAATTGTTGCTTTCTATACTACTCCTAAATGTAAGATGAGGACCCGGATGTAAAACTGATACCCCACACGGTCCATTTGACCAGGTATGGTCCCTCAATCACTCAACAAACCTCCACGAATCTCCAGAATGCCTGCTTTCTATACTACGGCCAGCGCAAAATGATGAAAACGGACGATACATTAGTCCAGTCGGATCCCACTCACAAACAAAAATTACCACCCGCATTTTCCCGTATATTGTATAATACAAGCCCCTATTGTAGAGGTAAAGTCCGTGTTCCGCTTTTTATATTTTCGGGGACAAATCCGCATTTTACATGCACCCACCCATGACTTGATAGGCAGACCCCGATAAGCCAGGGACCGATATTCGCCCTTTGGGACAGGGTTGATAGGAGTTTTCCCTATTGTAGGGGTAAAGTCCGTGTTCCGCTTTTTATATTTCGGGGACAAATCCGTATTTTACATGCACCCACCCATGCACCCACACTTCGATAGGCCCGGGACCGATATTAGCCCAAAAATTCCCACTTTTATACGTTTTTCCGTGACATTCGTGTCTTTTCGACAAACCCCGTGTCTCTTCGGTCACCTCCGTGTCTTTTCGGTAACGTCCGTGACTCTTCGGGCACCTCCGTGTCTTTTCGGTAACCTCCGTGACATCTTCGGCCACCTCCGTGTCTCTTCGGTGACCTCCGTGACATCTTCGGTAACCTCCGTGTCTCTTCGGGCACCTCCGTAACATCTTCGGTCAACTCCGTGTCTCTTCGGTCACCTCCGTAACTACCCGACTGTTCCCGTGTAAACTCGTATGTACCCGGAACACAAAGCTAAAGGACCCGGATATAAGTCCCCGGATGTAAACCACGGATGAACAGGTCAGTACACGCATTCCTATCATTCAATATGACCTTGAACTATCACCTGATCTCCCCGTGATTCCCCAAATACAAGTCAGTACAGGCATCCCATCAATGGTATTGCTAAAGGACCCGGATATAGGTCAATCCTTGCGAACGTGCAACAATGTTGCAATTCGGAGAGCCAGGTGTTCGGCACGTGACAACCCCAAGCAGACGACAGCGAAATTGTGGCGGGAAAACCCCCACAGACAGGTCAATACATGGCCTATCATGTTCTCACGGACTTCACCGAAAAGACACGGACGTACCCTTCGCACTTCACCGAAAAAACACGATGGTGAACGACATTGCAGGGAAAAACCCCACAGACAGGTCAGCAGATGTCCCCATTCACCCAGACCGGAAGTGACGTCATACACATGCGCACGTGATGGAAAAACCCCAACCCTAACATGTCTAAACATGATCCAAGGTCAAAGACGAGATGAAAGGATACAGGGCAACTCAAGTGCACTCATTGACCTTTGACCTCTGTCACGTGATATGCAAATTTCTGAGGTCAAAGGTCAATGCGAGGGTTAATCAATGCTATATACTACTGACCTGTCCATAATATTCAGCTCGTAATTAATAAACGCAGCACCTTTCAAATAAATTTCAGGAAAAATTCTTCAATTAGACTGTTCACTGTAAAAAGGAAGTTTTTCAAAACCCCAAAAGTGGGTGAAACCCAGCTGCAACCAGAAGTGGTGTTCCGAACCCCGTCCACTTGGTTTTTCAGAAACCTACTTTTCGTTTTTGGAAAAACTGCATTATGGGTTTCAAAACACTATTTGGTATTGGGTTTCAAAACCCCAAATGTCGTTGCAGCAGGATAGCATGCAATTTTGGTAGTTCGAGATAAAAAAAAATGTGCTAGTTCAAAATTTCGTAGTGGTACTATATGAATAGCACACATGACACGGCGAACAAGCATAACAGCATGTACCGATAGTCAGAATTTTTTTTTAGATTTTGATAAGAAAATCACTTTTTAGATGTTATGCCAAACATGGATATCTATAACAGGGTAACTAATCCTTACTTAGTGTAGGTACTTTTATTGAAAACTGCAAATAAGTCTTCCATTCAATAAACCACTGAAGACACGTATCTCAATGATCTTCGGATGATAGTGGGGTTTCTCTAAAACAATGTGCATACGGGGCAGATATAGGGCCCCAACATCCCTTTTAGGTGCATTATGTCCCTTATCTCGAAATGCCGTAAGCGGTATTTCGAAAAATCTGATTCCCAGAGACTAGATTGGGAATTTCAAGAAAATAACTATGGTAAATTAAACAATTAATTACCGGTATCACTTAGTTGAAGATTATCCGGTTGTTCTAATTTTTTGCGATAGTTTGGGCATTACAGTACCGATATATCAATTTTGATAGATCAAACTTGTGAATCGGTGAATAAACGCCCAAATCCGCGTTATGGGGTTTCAAAACACCAGTGTTTGAAACCTTTGTATCGATGTTTCTGTGCCTCAAATATAGTGTTTCGAACAACACGGCGCGTTTTCAAACACACATTTCGGAGTTTCAAAACACAAGTGTTTCAAACTCTGGTATCGGTGTTTCCGTACCCCTGAAATGGTGTTTGGAGAGCAGAAAATGGGGTTTTTGAAAACCTTGCTTTTTACAGTGTTGTAATATATAACGTCTGATCTACGTCAATTTTAGACTTTTTGTAAAGTTAAATATATCAGTCATCTGTAGACCTCCTAATTCGTATCTTTTACACATTGTTATTCTTTTGACTTTATCATTACTGTTTTTTCATATAAAACGAAACAATTTTCTTTCTACCTCTTTAAATAGTCCAATTTCTGGATTGAGTAGGGACATTAATAAGTGATTAATTTTCGGTAAGATCATTGTTTTCTAAAGAGTAATTTTTCCAATATACGTCAAGTCCCTCCATTTCCAGATTCCGAGAAGTTTTTTCATATCTGCTATTTTCGTTGGGAAATTCAGTGTACTTACATCGATTTGAGCCTAGACATTGGAACCGAGTTCCGTCACCTACCGTCAACCTATCCGGAAGTCCTAAATGATATTTATCAGAGTCACATCAACAGTGATAATTCTATTGGAAACAACAAAGAAGAACAATCTAATAAATTTTTGATCGTTACTGATTTCATGGCGTTCCTCTCAGTGAATAGGCCTTTCGAGCAAAAACTGTCGGCATCCATTATTATTACATTGTTATACTGTTTGCTGGGTCTGTATTTGCCAGAATTAGCAGGTTGTATATCTATAAGGCTCAGCCAAATAAACATAGGAGTGCAACCGCATCTTTCCCCTCCGGCCCCGTGCGTTAGCGGCTAAACGTAGACAAGATCCGTAATCAGAATGTCCGAGTCATGCTTGTTCAGACGATTAAGTTCTTCAAGACATAGCTCTTTTCTGTTGTCATTTGGATTATTGCGAACCCCCTTTTGTCCGGGCATGTGTATTTCAGGTTGAGTTAGGAAAAACAGGTGTCTAGCTTTGTTGCTTTTGGCAAGAATTCTAAATTCGAATGTTTCCCTCTAATTCGAATAAAACTGTACTCTGTCCAATATAGTTGTTCGGTATGGTGAAGAACGCAATATAGTTAATCTGGGTGGGAATATAATGTACGACATCATTTACCGGATAAAATGGAGAAAATTGCAAAACAAAAAATGAACGCATGATGTCTATTGGATCCCTCCAAATAAAATTTCTTGTTATTTTCAGGTAAAAAAAACACTAATGAATTACATGCACTGGCCAGGTCTAAATTGCACAAGTTCTCTATTTTTTTCACATTCCGTTGCTCATTGGTGTTAACTAATTACAACTAATGGGGGTCATCCGGGTCCTTTCGAGAAAAACAGGATTCTGATTTATATTATTACAAATGAAATTTTCAGCTTCGCATAATAGATCACGAATGGAGCAGGTTATAATTTATCTAGGAGTTTACTTTAATTGAAGAAGTCTATTCTTTGGAACCAGTAGGCGATATGTTATGTACTATCACATTAATTTTCGTTTTAGATTGCATTGTCACTGTATATCCAAATTTCATGGGAAATGGAAATTGTCCCGTTTTATGACCCATGCGCGTGACACCTTGGAACTCGTGACGTCATGCAATAGCAATCTTGTGATGTATATATAGGTGATTGCCGATGAAGACTTGTCTGTCATATGCTTATGACAAGGCTTTTTATCAGGTATACGTGCGTGTTCAAACAAAGATAGGATATCTTTATCCCAAGTGACTGTCCGAACTCACAGATTGGAATACATATGTCACCAATAAATTATGTCATGTAGCTATTTCAGCACATAATGGAAAGTACAGTACAAAATAGTTTCGATAATGCTTTTTCTGTATTCATTGATAATTTAAATGCAAGAAACCATATATTTTCAACACTTGCGCAAATGTACTTCAGTTATATCGACTTTATAGTCATATAAGTAGTAGGGAAATGGCAAATTCTGTCCAACTGACCTACTTTAGGGCTGTGGGACAGAAGATCATGGTCACTATAGTTTCTGGACGAGGTCACTTCCGGCGAGATCACGTCCGAATTTCTCCGCGGTAATGACGTAACGGCGTCAAACTCGACAATGTCGCAAAGAAATCGAAAAACGGACTTTACACCGATAACATATGAAACACTAGGATTTTTTGTTGGACCAAAGTACAGGATGTGTGGATTTATCGATCAGGTTTAGGCTAGCGCACGACTGGAGGGGTCTCAGGATCATTGGTTGACTTTAGTCGGTGACGTCATCGTGCGCAGGCGCCGATGGCTGGGTAGTGGTCTTCACGCATTGATGCCCTAACGCTGGGAAGTAAAATTCTATACACAGGCACGTATACATATGTCTTGATGAAATCAGACAGAAGAAAGAAAGATAAATCAACAACAACAAGCATATTGCGTATTACGCATTGTATTATTGTGTGTACTTATACTTCAGGTATACTATTGTCCGTGTATCAAACGCATCGTGACGTCGGCTGCACTTGTCCAATCAGAATTCGCCATTTGAAAAAAAACATGCCCTTGTGCTGCGTCAATCTTCGGCCATTCACGGTCTTACGTTCGCTCTGGTCCATCCCTAAGCGTCTTCGGACAGTCAGAGATACTGTAATCCATAGCAGACTGTACTGTTCACAGATCGGCATGGCTGTTTTCTTGGTGTAGGGGCGCATTTCAATGCAAGCCTGTTCTAAATTATCCTGCCCGGTGTCTTCGATCGCCGAAGTGTGGAACACAAAGACCCCAAAAGATACGTTCCTGGTCTTCTTGATCACTCAGAATTCCGTGTGACGAGCTCTCCGTCATTATCATTCATTAGAAGTCGACTGCAAGTCTTTCGGCTAGATTGCTTTTATCGAGCTAACACAGTAACGCCCGTTAACGCATAGCGTGATGCTTCGTCGCCCTAGTGAGATAGCTTAAGCTCTGTCAAGGATAATAGGAACTGTGGACACTCTCGTGTTCTGGCACATGTAGGCACCGTCGTGAGATAACTGAAAAAATGTTGAAAACGACGTTAAATCCTAATCACTCACTCACTCTGATCGGCCTACATGATCAGGTGGCACCCATAGAAGTGACACTAATTGATCGAAACGCAGTGACACCGTTGTTACACCTGAACGCGCGTCTCAACGCCCGTCTCCACGTTTGAACACCCTATTGTAACACCTTAATGCCCTATCTTAATGCCGTATTGTCATATCGTAATACCATAATGCATTGTCGACCGTACAATCGCACACATATGCTTTGACGATTGGCCCTAGACCCTTTATCAAAGAGAAGTCATCGCCGGAAGTGACGTCATCGCTGAAAGTGACTATATTGCTTTCACGTCCACTGGTGCCGCCGGTATCCGAAGACTGGCACGTGAAGACGTCGCGGGAAGTGACGTCATCACCGGATGTGACGTCAAGTGAGCGCATCGCATGATTTGCGCTCGCCTGTCGGTACCGCCTGAGCCCTATAACTTGTAGGTACCGCCTGAGCCCTATAACTTGTAGGCCATATGGTTCACCAGGGTACAGATGGCACCATCAGGCTAGGGCACATGCGTGCGTGACGTCACTTCTGACGATGACGCTACTTCCGGTGATAACGTCATTTGCAAGCTGCAGGGTACCGGACAACCTCGCCACCAGGTGTCGCTCTCCACTGGAAAATGGCCACTCCGACCAACCCCTGGGACCACCTTCACTGAAAGTGGATATCAAAATACATTGAAAAAATCGCTCACGTGTCATCTTCCGGTTTCACTGGAACATATCCAATTCCTTATGAAACGTCAGTCAGGAGTCACTTGCATGGCCGGCGTCATGACGTATGGACATCATAATAGAAAATATTGCGCAAGAATACATGTTGAATACATCATCTCGCAGACGCGCTCGTAACATCCATGACTTTGGAACATCGGCATGATCTCCACAGAGACGCTCTCGTTATATTCTGAATTCTAGAGTTTTGTGTGCTAGACAATGACGGATCGTGCGGCTGAACCCGGTCCCAGAGCCTAGTAGGGAGGACATGACCGGATAGCTCCGGACTGTGTACCGGAGGCATTTGCAGGTGAGTGCAGATGAAGATGAATTACAACACATATAAGGGAAGTGGGAAGAAGTGCCGACATACTGACAGAGTCACATGACTTCACAGTATAGTCTTCTGGTTAACCTATTCTAAAGCACATACCAATAATCTAACGATTCGTGATATGTGTTGTATCTCAGGTACGCTTTCATTGTACCTGTTCAACTCGTACACTGAGGATTGGTGAGCTGTATCGTCGTCAGATGAAAATGACTGTAAGGCCCGAGGTCGACCCAGTATCAACTTCCCATAATGCCAACATATATCAAAGACCAAAAGGTCTTTACAGGGGGCGGGCCTCGGGGACGAAACTTCCTCCAGCAGAATCTCAACACATACAGGTAAAAATTACAACACATATAAGGGAAGTGAGAAGAGGTGCCGACATACTGACAGAGTCGCATGACTTCCCAGTATAGTCATCTGGTTAACCTATATTCTAAAGCACATACCAAGAATCTAACGATTCGTGATATGTGTTGTATCTCAGGTACGCTTTCACCGGAAGTCACTTCCGGTGATGACGTCACTGATAGAGCGTTGCGATTGGCGTTAAGGCGTTGAGACGAGCGTTGAGGCGTAGGTGGCCCTCTATAGGTTTCGTAGTAATGGCCCCGGTCTAATTTCATAATACGATAGACTGCCCGTGTTCTGCTACATCATAATTCGTCTTGTCTTCTTAGTAGCTTATATCTATAATACCATCTTATTCAGCATTATCAACGCTGCAAACGAGCACGTACAGATCGATGGTTGGCTTCGTCTACACGCTGATCGGGATCATGGAGTAAATTTTGTCCTGCCTCAGTTATGCCCCTTGGGTGTGCCTAAAAATTAGGACTCATTTACGGGAAGAAAATCTGACAAAAAACTAGCAGGTTGACCCCCATTTTTGGCCTATTTAGGTTGAGACGGACCAGGCAACGTGAGTAAGAAGTTTAATTGAAATCGCTCTTACAGATTTTTCTGGAAATTGAGCCGAATTTGACAATTTTCCGACATTTTAAGGGGTTTTCTAGGAAAAAATGAAGTAAGCTTGGGCGGGAATGTTCCAGATTCATTTTTCTATAACATAGCAGTGTTATGTCTTAAAATAATAGTTTAATCATGCTATTTCAGTAAATATATACATATAAGTGATTTGGGTTGAAGATTTTACGATAATTGGTGGCCGAAAAACGGACCCATAGTCTATTCTATGCCGAATGGAAGAATCCCTAGAGTGCACCCGTGACGATGACTCCTCAGAAACTACGATACGATGCGTTAGCAGAATAATTTTTTAAGTACCGTGCGACTCACATCAGGAAAACAGCCACGACGATGTATGAACAGTATAGCCCAATGCCGCTTTATATGAAGGGCGATCTCGGGCGTACGTCTATCATGAAGACACTTAGATTACCACCCAAAGAGAGAAAATTTAGGTCAAAATGCGAAAACAGCTGTTCCAGGATATGTTGCCGTTACAGTATCCTGGACTGCCTAAAGACGCTTATGGATGGACCAGAGGGAACGGACAGCCAATGGACAAAGACAAGAACGAACATGGTCGAAGATTGACAACCACAAGGGCAGTTTCTCAAATGGCGGCTTCTGATTGGACAAGAGCATACCTGAATTGTAAACACATCCAATGCGGCTCCCTCAGCCTGGGTGTGATGTGATGGAGGGGATTATAAAATGAGTAATGCGCACTATGCTTGTGGTTGATCTCTCTTTCTCTCCGCCGATTTCGTCAAGGCATTAAGAGATTAAGGATTATGTTTTTATGTGCTTGTATGGCATTTTGCTTCCCAGCGTTAGGGTGTCAATGCATGAGGACGGGCGTTGAGGTCGTTGCCGCATTACAACGGTTGTGATTTTCTGTATTTCAATGTGTGAAGCCTGTAGAGAGGTATCTAAAACACACAGATGGCACGAGTATTATGTTTTGCTGTGCGCATGCACACATCACAGGTCAACATCACTACACCTGTCGCAGTGTAGAGTACAAGAGCTTCACCAGATACCAGCATGATACATGTACCACGTATGGCCCACAACTCGCCGAAAGCTCTCACCCCAAACGCGCTTTCTATATATCTTTGATAAGACGGACCCTTCAATCACCATATTGTAACTGAAATTCGTACGATTTTTTTCATATACAGTTATCGATAGTCACATCAATCTTTATTATGAACAGAGGTTTTTTTTGATAGGGTATCACTGACAGGGTTTCACGCAGAATTCTTATCTGCGCCCTAAGCCCGATCGATAGAATCCACATACCCCACACTTTGCTTCACCAAAATACTATTCCCGTTTGCTCATGCATAGAATGACGTCATTAGTAAAGCTTTATTATCATGATTATGGCAGCACACAGGACACATTTGGACCCTGTATGGCCCACCTATACCCCCCAAACATTGAATAGCCCCCTTGGCGAGTGCACTTGCAACCGATATAATTCACACATCCAACACTTTGCTCCATAAAATAATTTTAGTGTTTCATCAGTTATAGGGGCAAGTCCGTGTTTTCATACCCCCATGACTACTTTTTGTCTTCTCGCGCACCGCGGAGGCAGACCTATGACCTCCTTATCGTGGAAGATCCGGGTGTGACCTCAGCGGAAGCAACCCCGAACAAGAACTATAGCGGCCATGACCTCCGGCTCCACAGCCTCAAAGTAGGTCACAGGGACAGAATTTGCCCTCTCGATACTACTCGTATATATATCTTGACAAAGAGCTTGCTTAGTTCTATGGAATGAATTCACATGTCGATCTGGCTGGTATAGCTGAAAGAAATAAAAGGTCGGTTTATACTTTATTGTCATTAAACGTATTCGGTTAATATTCATGGCGTCGTTCAGAAAAGGAAGAAAAAAACCCTCACTAAATCACGGACCTGACAAAATAACGTTTTCAACGTCTTATATACACTAGAACATTACTCGTCCCTTGCGCCTTTCTCCTTACAGTGTCACCCATTATTCAGTCACAGTTCCCAAGGACGTCCCCTCTAATAATTTTGAAGTACGTTTTTTTCTCACCGGTTTTAAATTTAGTACTTTTATGCCAGAAGAGAAGTTTTATTTGAAAAACGAAAACAAAACAAAAAAAGAAAAGCTAGAAAAAGAAAAAAAATGTGGCCATGCCCCTGGGACGGACCATGGTAAATATAGGTAATATAGTGTCCGTGTATATACATATATATATAAATATAAACGTGTCAGTGGATGCAAATACACACCAGTGTCCATGTATCCTTCAGGTATATTGAGTGACCACAGTTAAACTGGTCACGTTCAAGTACTCAGTCCAGAGGTATTAACAAACCTAAATTTGCGTGAATGTCCAGAGAGAATAACAAATGTATACTTAAAATAAACGAACATCATTTATAAGATCTTACACGGGTTTTAGGCCAACTTGGCATTTGTTTTTACGGTTGTTATCAGGTGTTCTGTTTTCATATACTGTGTAAACATACAGAGCTGGATAGATATAGGCCTATATCTGACAGGTAAAACTGAAACTAAGGATGGTTTAAAGGACACGTCTGGCCGAAATGACCTTCGCTGTTCTCCGGATATTTTCCAGCCTTTTCAAAAAAGCCTCTTCTGAAGCACTTAATGTTTAGGATATTAGAGAATTTTTAAGGTTTTCTTCTGAGATACTATTCGGCTCTGCGTCTCATCGGCTGTGTATGGAGATGTTGGAATTGGCATTGAAGGGGCGATCAGAGCCCCAACCCCTACTACTACACACACAAACACCACATCGTGCTTGCTGTGGTATCTGATATGTTGAAAATCAATAACTTATATCAGGAGGATTTAAAATGTATAGTTGGATATCTGAACAATTTGATACAACACTTATCTCAAAAAGCATAAAATACAATGCTTGAATCATCTTTTAGTAAGCGTGCACGGCCTTGGCGGATTTCACCGGTGTGGATTCATGCCCACCATCTAATTGAATTCGGTGCATCAGACAATCAGAATGCGCGGTCCCATGCATGTGTTGCTATGATCACTGCCCTATCAGCTAGCTTGAACTGTGTTACACATGAGAGGTAATATCGGAAATACATGGTAAATACATTTTCCCCAGTGTAAGAGTCTCATATTGTCCCCCTGGACGGATTGTGTACCAGGTTAGCTAAATAATATATAACCCATACACACTAACACTAAATCTAACCCTATACAAAATCCCACATATACTTCTATGCTGTGACGCCATGCTGTAACCAAGAAAAGGACGTATTCGATAGCCTCAGCATTTTTAAACGATAAAGGGGAACTGAACTCCTATACCGGCCATGTTAAATATTGGACTGGTGCTATCTAAGATAGGACTTATAACATTGCGGTGCCAAAAGTCTCCCCCCCTCCCAACCTCCCTCCCCTCCGCGGCCCCGGTAAAAGTGGAATGGTTTCTGAGTAATATGAGATTTGGTGAGTGAGTGAATTCAAGATAATGATTTCAATTTATGTTGCAATATTCACATAACTATAAGTCATAACTGATAATATCATTTGTTTTTCAAGAATTCTAATTATTCTTAGGAATACGGTTACCATAGCGACAGTTTACTAAGGTCTTTATTTTGGAAATTGCGTGGGTTTGGGTTCCCCTAAAAAGAAGATGAAATTTCGCACCGGCGCTTCCCATGTTGATCAGTTAAATTCAGGCATATTACAAGGTCAGTACATGGAAAACGAAGGCTCAGTAGAAAAGTTCTCCAGTGTCTTTATGTTGTACCATAGCATCCTGCTTCAATGTGGATTCATATTTGTATAGGTCACATTTGCACGCATATATTGAGTGATATAGAATCGGAATTGTATGGAGTTGGTAGATCCCTCTCTATGGACTAAGGTATCAGGTGACCAAATAGGGCGCCGATCGTTCACAAATTATACCTACGTCATCTAACATGGTGCGCGGTCATTTCTCCCTTTAGACATTTCCCCTTGGACATTTTCCCCTTCAGACATTTCCTCCTGTGGACATTTCCCCTTCTGATATATCCTCCTTCCTATATATTCTACTATGACGAATGTGTAAAAAAGTTGAAATATTGACAAAACAATTTGGAACATTTTTTCTTATATTTTTTCTTATTTTCTATGATTTGGTACTTTCCCAGGGGGAAATGTCCTCAGAAGGAATATCCTGGATTCAACATATGAGGTCACTTTTCGGTGAATATGTGTCTTCTGGGTAATAATGTCACTTCCGGTGAAGACTTCATTGATCATGACCATGCTAATGTTCATTCAACGCAAAATGCTTAGGTAATTCTACACTACTAATGATATGACCAAAGAAATATATATAGATTGGTGTATACCTGGTAGCAATTGTGATGGCATGTGTGGTCTATAAGATTCAGTGATCTGCATGTATTTAACTCAGGATGATTAAGCAATTAAGTCCGATACGGACAAGCTACATGACATAACATGCACGAATTGGCAGAAATTATGTTTGTTACAGATTATTATATCGTAACACCTTTTTATAGGTTTTCCATCCGGGATATATGATTGACATTCACGACTTTTTATCTACGATCTTAACTGTATATGTAACTCTTTGTCTCGTCAGAGAATTCACACTCCCGTGGCCAAACTCATTGTTTACCCCAGTTTGATATTAAAATCTCTAATTCGAAAGGCAATCAATTTTTCATTCGACTTCGGAATGCAAACTTCCCACTTTATCGGTCTGTTATTGTAATGATTCGTGATAACACAGGCAAAGAGAAAGAAGTGTGCTCAATTATACGACAAATATTTGCACTAATTAACGCGATTAGTCAATATATTTATCTCTCTCACTGTTCTTTGCAAATATATTTAGCGTAAAAAAACCCACATCTAGGCCCATATGATTCAGGCAATATGTTGCACATTTGTTATGATGAGAAATGCTCTCGCATCTTGCAGCAATCTCAGCTTCACTGCCACACTGCAGTATACGTACAGCCTGGTCAAGAGTTAACGGACAGTCAAAGTGAAAGACTCGTACCTTGCCCCCAGACTCAGAGATCTGAGGACAAGCAATGAGTCGCCATCTTGCCATCAGCGACTGGCCGATCTGTCTGACCGAGTGACGTCACCGGTCAAGAAAATGTTATTTTTTTTTAATGAATAGCTAAATTTCCTCGCAATAGTTAAGTACTGCGATGTAGTTCTGGACGACATGCGGACATATTATGGTGTTTCTTTAAACGCAAACAGATTTGGAAATCAGAGAAAATTTGATCCACCAATCAGTGGTACGCTAATGGCAAGATGGCTACTCATTGCTTGTCCTCAGATCTCTGTGAGTCTGGAGGCACGTACGCTCATACTATTCAGCTTGTACCACTGACGTCCCTACTCTCCTTGTTCCCCCCGCTGATTCACATCGCCAAGTTCGCGCCTCTTGGCCGTAAGGTGGCGCTTTATCTGGTTACTCAATCACCGTGCCGTAATAGCTCGGAGATAACCAGATTCCTCATTCTTATCACGATTGGTTGACTACCTCACGTGATCGAAATTACGTCATGCCTTCATGAGAGTGAGATCTAGACTCGTACCCAGCTCCAATTCGCTATCGCTCTATGGAGACTAGTTATCGACAGGCATTTTAAATCAGCACTGCACAGTGATTGGCCCATGGTATTCTCCACCCACCATGCCCCTCCATGCTTGTTTGGACGTCGGCAAAATGGTACATCTTCAGAAAATTTATGACCTAGGCCTATCCCAAAGTTCACAAGATCATTATTGTTTAGCATCATCAGATAAACAAGACTAGTACGATCAGACAACATGCAGGCGAAAATACTGTATAATTGACGTAATTCGTTGTTTTCCGCGTTTCAATGGTTGATCTTCAATGCAGAATCTAGGTCAACTAAATTTATAATGTCTGCTGCTTCAAACGAGTAGGCCTACAAGTACGTTCAGTTTTATTTTTTTAACAACAAAACTTGCATAATGTTAGCAACAAAAGTACATATCATAGGGCGTATGAACAGTACTATGTATTGAATGAAGAACAGAAATGCTGCAAATCCCCTGACCTGATCATGTACATGTCACGCTAAGAACCTTAAGCTTGGAATAGGTCATAAATTTTCCGAAGATATACCGTCTTGCTGGACGTCGTGGTAGTCGTAGAAGCGAGGGCTTTATTTAGGAAACCTACCATAATCGCTCATCGCTCATCAAATCTTACAAAGGATCTATATAATACTTGGTGGATTGGTGGCCGTAGCGCTCAAGGCCCTTTATCGCACCATAGACGAGTACTGGTCACTAGATACACACGAACAACAACAACAACACATATTGACATTGGTCTATTTTCCGGTCCAGATTTAGACCGGTAATTCAGCCAATCAGAGAATACAAAATGCCTGTCGCTTACTAGACCCCAACGGTGCGTGTGAGTTGAGGGCTAGGTTCGAGTCTATGTGAGATCATGACTCTCACGTAATTTGGAAGCCATGCCAATATTTAACAGCGACACGCCCTCTTACCGCATCTCTCAAAAGAGCTTTTCCCCGTCTTTATCAACAGTCAACATTCATTCAAAATCTGAAACAATTGAACGGTGTTTTTATGTTACCATTCTAGGCAGCGTGATCTCCTTATATACTCATGACGATAAAGCGTGGTCTTATCAGTGGGATATTAACAACATTTACAGGGGTTTATTTGTTAATTATTTGAAGGTATCAGTGAACAAATATTTGCAATCAGTTGACGAACCTTACTAAACAATGGAGGAAGTTATCCAAAAATCTGTTCATTCTTAACTCAGAAATTAACGTAATTAGAGCTGTTTTGCCGTCCGTTTATTGTTAGTTTTGCCGTTAACGACATATGAACGTTTGAAAAGGGAGACAACTCATATTGCTTTAATTCACAGTTGATTGTGAACCAATAGTTCACTAGTTTCTCGCGTTTTTTCACACAGTTATCACTCATTAGATGTCATATACGCTGGGTAATTTATTACTGTTACCGAGAGACTAATCTTGGCAGCTTAGCGCCGTCATTTCATGGAACATTTAATGGTGACTGGCCGAAAGACCTCTCACCCACTGAGAGAAAAGGTGTCGGATGCCCGGATGTTGGTTGCCGTGATAAACAAAGCGGACCAAGACTCTTTCGTAAGAGTGATATTCATTGGTCATTGATGGTTGGCCTATGCAGAGCGCCCCCTTACGACCAAGAGGCGCGAAATATGCGATGTGAATCAGCGAGGGGAACAAGGAGAGTAGGGACGCCAGTGATACAAACTGTTTATCAGCGTAGGAGGCAAGGTACGAGTCAATCAAATTGTTTGAGGTTCAACGATTGGGCAGGTCATATTGGCGTCATCTCATTGGCTGACTAGATCAACAGTTTTACTTTCAAAACTAGATTCAACCGCATAGTGGAAAATACGTAAATCGCTAGTCCTATACCATTATTTTAGTAAGCTTCTCTGTCGGAAAATCTGCTTGCTTGTCCTCGTTGTGCGGTTACGGTGTTACCGGAAGGTTTTACAAATTCGCCAGGGTAGTTGTCGTGGACGAAAGGGTAATATAATCAAAAATGGCATCTAATGCCCATTTGGTTGAGAAGCCTATTTGGTCCGAAGTTCGTGAACTTTTTACGTCTGTTTATGCCCACTTGGGACCGAGAGTAAACGGTGTATCTGGATGCCCAATCTAGACAGATCAGAGAAACCCCATCTGGTGGTAAGGGTATGAAAAAATAGTGTCAGCTGTTTGCCATGCAGTATTCTCCAAGATCTCATAATAAGCCGTTCACGACAACCTCAGCCGTTTCAATTTGGCATTGTTTGGTGTTTCGTACGAATATATACAACTTTGCTCAAGACAGGTCTTTTGGTATTTTCTGCTGCCTAACAAAACTAGACTATTCGGAACCAGCAAACCCTTTGCACTTCTGTAGAAAAGAACGTCTACCACGCATCATGTCTGGGCTTGTTGCCTTATTTCGATACCGTTTTCTCTGTATTGGTATATTTTGACCCACGTGCAGCTGTGTGTATTTACCATTCTCATGGAATCAGACTGTATATCCCCTATTGTCATATATATTGTCGTTGTTTACCGACGGTTTGGAGGTTACAAACTCTGACGTTGGGAGAATGGTAATTACAAGCAGCGTCATTTCAAAGTTGTTTCACCCAGTTAGACACCTGATTGAACGACAGATTTATTTTAAAACTAGTTAGCTAGCACGGGATATAGATAGCCCTAGTGTAATATTTCGTGATATTATATCTGAGTTCATCGATATTACTGGAGGCTGTGAACTAAATGTAAAATAATTGAATATGGTCATTTCGAGATCATAAAAAGGTATGACTGACAATGCTATAGGACATATGATCTAACGATCCATATAGATGATAATGAGGCAGATTGTTGAACTTCATCAAACCTGACACAGAGAAAAGCGTCTTGGAGATCCAATAGAGACACCTTAAGATCTTTCTGTTGTCCATCAACCATGTATTTGTCGCAAAATTGTCGGTCAGAAAAAATTGACAAGCTCATGGATATCCAAAATCGCCATGCAGGCGCATGCGAATATCAGATAATTTCTCCGTATAGGCTTTGTTGCCTCCTTGCTCTTCAACCCTTTATGTCATTAATAACACAGGTATCCTCGACCGAAGGACTGCATGGTTCCTCGCAAACAGATCAATTCATGGAAAGGTCCATACGGTATACAAGATCTATGATTAATGGAAACGTTAGGATCACGCGAAAAACTTAGCAACTTCGTGTTAATATGAACCAACAAACACTGCAAGGGAATCGTGTCATTAGTAAATGTCACACTAAAAACTTAAGTCCTTGAACTGTTCGAAGAATAAAACTATAAGTACAAAGTAAATGAATTTAAATTTTACTCTAAAAAGATCCTTTTATGAAAAAAGCTCCTATGATTGTGTGCCGTCTTCCCTTAGAATCTCTCTGTACAAATATCATTATTTCACAATTTCTGGAAAATCAGTTGGAAAGTGTACGAGTCTGTTTGCTGTGGATAAGTGTCGTATAGGCTGTCTAGAGTCTCAATAACGTTCCGATTTCCCAATAAGAATCATCAAATATGCACATTTTCTTTCTTGGCGTACCTGGTATATTATGATTGAATCAAATCCAAAGCTTGATGAACAATATTTATTAAAAAAAAAACAAAGCAAGAGACTTATTATCTCGTGATAACAACTTAATTATAACGAGATAATTGAGTCGTTATCACGAGATAATAAGTCGTTATAATGAGATAATAAGTCGTGATAACGAGATATTTGTTTCCTTCTGAAAATGATTTCATTTCTGCAGATTTTTTTTAATGGCCCCTCAGTAGTAGGGAGAACATGGATCCAGTCGTATTTTCCAGGGAGGTTACTCTTGGTTCCCTTTTTTCCCGCCAGGGGGCGCTATCCCGTATGACGTCACTTCCGGTGTGAGTGAATGGAGCGTGACCTATGACGTCACTTCCGGTGTGGGTAAATGTCAAAAGTAGTTCCGGCAACCTGTAACCTTTGTATTCTTCCGCGGTCTGGTGGTAATGCCGTCATTCCGCGGACAGAAAGTAGTCCCATGTCAACCAAGTGACTTCCAATGTTAATGTATACGGGGAATGCCTAAAAAGAGTATGGGAATAGACGTTTTGTGACAGGGGTGGGTCCCTAGTGGACCGAATGGGTCGAGTGAGGTATCAAAATGAAGCGCTCCTCTAGGGCCATTCAGTCATGGGTGGGTGCATGTAAAATTAGGATTTTTTTTCCGAAAATATAAAAAGCGGAACACGGACTTTACCCCTAAACTAGGCGAACCCCCTATCAACTCTAGCCAAAAGGGCTAATATCGGTCCCGGGCTTATCGGGGCCTGCCTATCAAGTCAATGGGGTGGGTGTATGTAAAATTAGGATTTTTTCCCGAAACTATAAAAAGCGGAACACGGACTTTACCCCTAAAATAGGGGAAAACCCCTATCAACCCTAGCCAAAAGGGCTAATATCGGTCCCCGGGCTTATCGGGGCCTGCCTATCAAGGGCCATTCAGTCATGGGTGGGTGCATGTAAAATTAGGATTTTTTCCCGAAACTATAAAAAGCGGAACACGGACTTTACCCCTAAAATAGGGGGAAACCCCTATCAACCCTAGCCAAAAGGGCTAATATCGGTCCCCGGGCTTATCGGGGCCTGCCTATCAAGGGCCATTCAGTCATGGGTGGGTGCATGTAAAATTAGGATTTTTTCCCGAAACTATAAAAAGCGGAACACGGACTTTACCCCTAAAATAGGGGAAAACACCTATCAACCCTAGTCAAAAGGGCTAATATCGGTCCCCGGGCTTATTGGGACCTGCCTATCAAGTCAATGGGGTGGGTGCATGTAAAATTAGGATTTTTTCCCGACACTATAAAAAGCGGAATACGGACTTTACCCCTAAAATAGGGGAAAACCCCTATCAACCCTAGCCAAAAGGGCTAATATCGGTATCCGGGCTTACTGGGGCCTGCCTATCTAGTCAATGGGGTGGGTGAATGTAAAATTAGGAATTTCCCCCGAAACTATAAAAAGCGGAACACGGACTTTACCCCTACAATAGGGGTCTGTATTATACAATATAAGGGGAAATGCCTGTATGGGGTATGGGGATGGTCAATTTTTTTCGTGGGCTTGACTATGGCTTGTGGAGTCGCGTTTTTCTCGTCTCGCCAAGAAAATGACGATGGGAAGGGTCCCGGAGCGAAACGGTGAAATTTTTGGGAAAAGTCACCGAGGTCTGTATATAGGCCCATAGGCTGGCCATGGGGGGTATAGGTCCAACCTGGGAAATGTACACACGTTCATTGTGATATGGGTTGCTTGGATTTGTTTTTTACGTTTCGTCATTTAGATCACGATGGGAAGGGTCCCGGAGCGAAACGGTGAATTTTTTGGAAAAAGTCACCGAGGCCTGGGTAGGCCCATAGGCCTATACTGCATGGCTATGGGTGTATAGGTCCATACGGGGTGGACGTTTTGGGATCTAGGTGGGCCACTAATGGCCCGATGGGGTCGAGTGAGGTATCAATGTGAAGCCTATGTGAGGGGGCAACCGATGGGATGGATGTGGGGTAGGAATATCGTCATTCTGCGTATGCGCAATAGACAAAGTGTATGGAAATAGACGTTTTGGGATCTAGGGGAGCCACTAGTGGGCCGATTGGATCGAGTGAGGTATCCATGTGAAGTCTATGTGAGGGGGCATCTGATGGGGTGAGTGCGGGGTTGAAATATCGTCACTCTGCGCATGCGCACTGGACAAAGGGGTATGGAAATAGACGTTTTGGGGTCTAGGTGGGACACTAGTGGGCCGATGGGATCGAGTGAGGTATCCATGTGAAGCCTATGTGAGGGGGCTAGACTAGGGTGTCGTTTCCATTCTGCTGCGCAGGTCACGTGGGTTGTGACGTCACTTCCGGGTTTCACCTCCAAACCCAGAAGAGTTCCAATGTTCTCTTAGACGTCCGGATGTTCAACCTCCTGGGTGTTTCCCGGCCCGGGCCAGCCCGCCTCGGCCGCAGCGCGCGCGCGCGCGGGGATGATCTGATGCCGCAGCGCGCGCGGGTTATCCGGAAGTGCGTGGGTGAATCCGCAGCGCGCGCGCGCATGAAGACCCTCATACATACCCGAATGCAGGCGCAGACGTGATGTGCCCGGATGATAGACACGGACGTCGCCGAGAAAAACACATACAACACGTCACATACAGTCGCCCCCCCTCAAGACCCTCATATATACCCGAAAAGATACGGACGTTACCGAAAAGACACGGACGTTACCGAAAAGACACGGACTTTACCGAAAAGACACGGACTTTACCGAAAAGACACGGACGTACCCGAAAAGACACGAAGGTGAACGACATTGTGGAAAACCCCCACAGACAGGTTAGTACATGCATTCCTATGATGTTCACAGGTTACGCCCATTCACGAAGGGCCGTCACAGGGCGTAGTAGAACAAAGCGCATTTCTAACCTTATTGACGTTATGGCGCAAGCGAGTATAACAAGTGCCACGCACGGTGTATAAAACCCTACCCAACAGGTACACTATAAAGGCACCTCTCTAACCGTTCGCTTTTCATTCCCCACCATGGCAGCGAGCGGAACAGAGCTTGCATTATTCCAACTGACGTCCGACGTCTACCTCATCGTCAATGACGATCACCTGGAGCTGATCCAAGACGCACCGCAGAAGGTGAAGATTTTGTTATCGCTATCAGGTTGGACTCTATTGACACGATTGTTACAGGGAAAAGACCCCGAAAGGGATTTCATGCACGTGCAAGTCGGCGTGCACATACGCACTGCTGGAGAGGATTCCCTTTTTCCCCGGTTGGAACAGAGTGGAGGTACCTATATCACACTCTGTCCACCCTTATGGATGGCACTGAAAGATGTACTCCCCGAGGTGGATGACTTACTACACCCCGAGGTGAAAGAAGGGACTGTGGCTACCCGGAGGCTTACACCTGGCTGCACCCTATTGTTGTACCCCAAACGAGTGGACCTCATCGATAGCGGACTTAGGTGTTGGTGTACGCCTGAACCCAAAGCGCACGTCTCTTTGTCACCGGAAGGATGGACTACCTTGAAACGGGTGTTGTTGGGTGACCTGCACGGTGATAGCATTCACCTGTGTGACGACGTCTACATTTTCTGCGGTCCCTTTTTCGCTCGACTCCTCTGTCTGAACGACGGTGGTTTTACCCTGGACCCCGATCTATGGACGGCTTTGGAACAAGTAGTCCCCATTGTCGATAAGGTACTATCTCTATAGGAGCCACATAACCAATCAGAATAGTACGTATCACGGACTACACCCGTAGAGCTACATCTAGGCGCGCATGTGTGACATGGTCTATAAAACACGTCCCTCTGGATCCCACACCTTCATTTCTACGGTTGCAGAGCCATGACGGAGATCCAGCCCTATGCGACTCGCATTTTACAGCATGCCACCGTGGTTAATTCACTCACGGGTTACCGAGCAGTGGTCCGGTCCATGTTTGCAGATGGCGACGACAACGAGGGGCGACGCCAGATCCTGAACGAGTTCACAGAAGCGGTCCTCGACAGAGTGCACTCGATGGAGAGGTGTGCCATCACTCACCACTACTGGACTATGACAGCCATCCTTGATGCTCGGGCTATGGACCACGAGCGCTCACGCCGGAACCAGCGACGGCTGGTTGGCCTAGTCATGGTCTGTGTCCTATTGACCCTGGCGCTGTGGCATTGACAGTGGGACCTCACCATAAATACGAGGGTCAGACAGAGTGTGTGTCATTCACCGTTCGTCATTGGATCAAGCATGTCACCAGTCCTACGAGCCATCCTTCCCCTTACACCCCGGGTGGGGTTACACGTCTATGAAGATAAAGTCACCCTCGTGGAAGACCGTGGAGATGTTTGCTGGTCGCGCGCTGAGACCGTATCGAATACGGTTACGCTACACCGTGACGGCTGGACCAAATTTAAACGGGTGTTGAGCGGCGAGCTCGACGGACACCTCATCCACATAGGCAATGCCATCTACGTACACCGTGGACCTTCTTCCCACGCCTGGGCCGCTACCAAGACCCTACGCGAGGCTTCACCCTAGACCCCGATCTGTGGACAGCCTTCGAGAAAGTGATGCCTATCGTGGACCAGCTGTTTACACCGGACGAGCGGTCATCAGACGAGTTGGAGTGGGCTCGTGCCCTGAGAGAAGCGGCGGCAGAACCCAATGAACAAATGTCTAGCCATGAACCAGACGACGATACCATTGATTACCCGGCTAGACTCAGTCAGCCCAGTCACATGACCACCCGATCCTTTGATCTCACGGGATTCCCCCTATAAATACGAGAGACAGTCAAATCTGGTACCATTCACGTACTGACCATGACGGAGCATATAATACTGGCGTATCTCAGCTTGAACCCCGAGGTTTTCCTGCACGTGTAAGCGGATACGGTCGATATCATGGAGGAGGTGGGAGACATCTGTGATGCGGACCCTACACAACCGTGCCCGGCCCACATTCGTCTGTCCCGGGAGGGCTGGACCAAATTCAAACGGGTGTTGTCTGGTGAAGTGGACGGCGACCTCATTCACTTGTGTCACGATGTGTACATCCGACGCGGCCCTTTCTTTGCTCAATTGGCTCGGCTAGATGGGGGTATAGTGCATTTTATCCTTCACCCTGATCTATGTTCTGCATTGGAAGATGCCGTGGTAGATGTGGATCAAGTGCTTATCAAACGGTCATCAGACGAGTTGGACTGGTCATTTACCATGGACACTGTGGAAGCCAACGAAGAAAATCAGAAACTCCGGCCCAAGATATACCCGTTATAAATAAACGATAGAGCCAGGGTCCATCATCATTTGTCACCATGAAGCGCTGGGAGAAGGTGTTGGATAACTTATACTACAGTCCCGACAGTCCGGCGGCCTATAGTGCATTGTCGGCTCTCTATCGAGCGGCCAAACTCCAGGGGATACAACGTGCCCAAGTCCGAGATTGGTTAAGAAAACAAGACACCTATACCTTACATCGATCTGTCCGTCGCCATTTTCTACGGAACCGGGTCATCGTGGGAGGAATAGATGCCCAGTGGCAAGCGGATTTGGTCGATATGAGCGCCTTTGCCAAACACAACGATGGGAATCGGTATATCTTGACGTGCATCGATATCCTATCGAAGTATGCGTGGGTGGTACCCATCCGGACGAAAACGGGGGCGAATCTCATAGCGGCGTTCGAAGACATCTTCAAGACCGGGCGCAAACCTTTGTATTTGCAAACCGACGAAGGCACGGAATTACTCAACAGACCGTTCCAACAGTTTCTGAAAGCCCAGAAGATGTTTTTCTTCCATACGTACAACGAGACCAAGGCTTCCGTGGTGGAAAGGTTCAACAGGACATTCAAAGGCCGCATGTATAAATATTTCACCTATAAAAATGCAAGGCGGTACATCGATGTTCTCCCGAAACTTGTGAGTGGTTACAATCGAGCCTATCATCGGAGTATAGAGAGAGCCCCCATTACCGTGCCCCAACGCAATGAAGCCCACGTCCGGCGTGTCTTGTACCCCAGGCAATCGCAGCGAACGACGATGGCGGTGTACAAGGTCGGGGACCCTGTACGGATCAGTAAAGTCAAAGGTCAATTTGAGAAAGTTACTTGCCCAACTGGAGCGATGAGCACTTCCTGATTAAACGGCGCCTACCCCGACAGCAGTGAGTCTATGAACTGGAAGATGTTCAAGGGGAACCGTTGCTAGGGACGCTTTACGAGACGGAATTACAGCCTGTCGTAAAAACAAAGCAAGACTACTACACGGTGGAGCAGATTTTGAAAACGGAACGTCGACGTGGCAAACTGTTTCATTTCGTCAACTGGCAAGGCTGGCCCAGTTCCTTCAATTCCTGGGTGGCGGCCAACCAGGTGAAACGACTATAAAGCCAGACACCACTACCGTCATCCTTCATTCCACGTTCGACCACGGTGCTATGGACAAACAGCAGCTGCCTCTGAACACAGCGTCTCCCAAAACGCGCAAAACCCAAGTGGGCTTTGTGGTGATATTGCTAACCCTTCTGAGTGTGTTGTACGGAGGTGTGTTTTACGACTTAGCCTATCTCAGCACTCTACTTAACCAACTTAGAACTCCAGCTGTGAGTGGCAGTCAAGCAAGTCTACAGAACTTCTCTACGCCAGTCACCTCCGTGATCGAAACGAGCCCAGTCATCACCACAACACCACGTGTACAAGCCACATCGAGCTCCACACCAAGTATACAGTCAACATCTACACCATGTACACCCACTACGTCTCAAAACCCACCGGATATCATCACTCACAGTGAACAGATAACGACGACCGGCGTTGTACCCACCACCACTCCAGTTCACTCGTACCAAATTTACAAGAGCGGGTTACCACGACAGCGCATACAGCACAAACAATGGACCGTCGGTGGCAGCATCCCTTCACTTGCGTCATCGCCGGACCGACGGGCTCCGGCAAAACGCACTTCGTCAGGAAGCTCCTTCAACACGCCGACAGCATGATCACACCACCCATTGCCCGAGTCGTGTGGTGTTACGGAGAATGGCAGGAAGCGTATGCAGCAATGGCCCACATCACGTTCGTGGAAGGCCTACCCAACCTGGCCGATTTGGAACCCGACACCTTGGTGGTTCTGGATGATCTCATGGCGGAGACGGATGCGCGGGTCACCCAACTCTTTACCAAAGGCAGCCATCATCGACGGCTCAGCATCATCTACATTGTGCAGAATCTGTTCAGTAAAACAAAGAACATCGGAACATCAGCTTAAATGCCCACTACCTGGTGGTCTTCAAAAACCCGAGAGATACCACTCAACTGCTGCACCTGGCGAGACAGATGTATCCCGGCCGCACACCGTTTGCGTTGGAAGCCTTTAAAGATGCCACAACCCCTCAGCACGGGTATATGCTCTTCGACCTCAAGCAAGCCACCCCCGACCACCTTCGACTACGGACCGGCATCTTTCCCGGAGAGGCCCACCACGTGTACATGCAAAAATAATGTAAACACACCCACAGTGGCTCCCCCAGCTGGAGTGTGTGTTTGATGATGGGGATAATAAAAAGAATGAATACCACAGCATGGTTGACTTTGTCTCTGTTCTCTGAGGTGGATAAAAAGGGCAGAGTTGTGGGTTCTGGCATTAGTTGTACATGATGTCTGCGCGAGTACGGAAGCACGCCCCGACGCTCCGTGTATTGAAGACGGCCCCACCCGAGTTGGTCCGAACCATTGTACGCGGTGCGGACCCTGACCTTGTACGCTGTCTGTGCGAGATCGGGTACAACCTGTTAAAAGGCAACGTACCACTGACTCCGGCTCAGAAGACCAAGTTGGCCAAGCATAAGACAGGTCTCCGAACCCTAGTCCAGAAGCGAGTCCCTCAAACACAAAAGAAAAAGGTGTTACAGAAAGGCGGCTTTCTCGGGGCCATCTTAGCACCGTTGGCCGCTTCCGTGTTGGGTCCAGTATTGGGTGGACTCTTCGGCCGACAATGAACCACACGAAAAAAATGGTCCTCGTCGAACCACGGTTCCTTCAAAACCTCCAATCACCCTACCCTGCCCCACCTACGGTGAAGACCATAAAAACCCTCGATGGAGAGATGCAACAGATCTTACAGAGACCGGGGTTAAGCGACAGTGAGAAAGTACAACGATACAATGAGACGCTTCAACGGTACATGACGTTCATGGACCAATACAAAACCTTCTCTACCCCACCACCACCACCACCACCACGTGACACACCGCCGACCTCAGCATCGCTCCAACAGCCGCCATTACCAGGGGTACCACCCACAACCCCACAGTGGGTGGAAGACGAAGAGCTGAAGAGTGTACCTGCATCGTTCAAGAAACAAGCTGGCCTGGTATTACAACGGATGAAACAGAATCCTAACATGACTTGGAATGATAAAGGCGAACTCCTGGTACAAAATCAGGTGGTCCCGGGGAACCACATGACGGATTTAGTGAATGACCTGTTGCGTAAACGCAGGTCGCACACGGATCCTCGAGGATGGGAGGTCTTCGCTCAAGGTTTGAAAGACATGCATGTACCACAGGAATTGGTGGGGAACCCCCACCGCTGGGCCTTTATGCAGCGAACCCAGCAATCGCCGAGTGGCCCACTACCTTCTTTTGAATCCGAATGGGAACCGGTGTCACCCCCCAAAACACCACCACCACAACGGGCACCTTCTTTTCAGACCTTTAAAAAACCATCCTTGATCAGGGCACCCCACATCTCCAGAGCCGTGACACGTAGCAAGTCACCGCGACGAACACGACGCCGGACACAACCGCCCAAGGCCTGGAACACCTATTAAAACCAACAGCACCAGCAGGACAGCTCAGTCGCCATGTTTTACCTCACCCTACCCAGTAACAGTTCGCTGGATGTGTTTCCAGACAACACCGTGGCCAAGTACGTGACCCAGTTACCGCAACCGTTGCATTTACCTGGGCACTGGGAATGTGGCCTCGTGGATATCCAATACCCTTACTCGTGGTACAACGTGCGAGCCAATGAAGTGTGGTACGAGGTGACCTACGAAGGCAAAACCACCCGACTCACCCTCCCCGAAGGCCAATACGATACCCCCAAGGAGTTCATGGGTGGGCTGTCAAGACTGTTGCATTATAAGGCTCTACGGGAGGTCACGAATACTTCAAAACCCATCAAATCCTTTCCCTTCAAGAATCACGATTACAACGCACACAACGACAAGGCACAGCTTATCGTCACCGCCAACGCGAGTGTCGTACTGAGTCCTATCCTACAGCAAATGCTGGGTTTCGATATACAGACGTTCGCTGGTCCCACCACCCACCAAGGCGAGATCCCGATGGATATGAAGTCGGGTATGTACGGACTCTACGTCTACTCGGACGTGGTGGACAACCACATCGTGCATGGCGATATCAACACACCTCTGTTACGGTTGGTGCCCATTAAAAAGACGTATGGAGATCAAGTCACCCACAGTTTCACCCACATGCTCTACCTGCCCGTACGACAAACCGACATCAACACGATCACGGTGGATATAAGAGATGACACGGGACGACCGGTGGCATTCGAACGCGGGAAAGTGGTGCTGACACTTCATTTTCGACAAGCACGTGCTCCCCACTTTGCATAATGAAAGTACCTTACGAGTGCGATGCACGCAGCTATATGGACTATTATCCCCAACAGGCCGGGGGTGGATTTCCGGTCTTTAGCGGTGCACGCATGCAACGAGGACATGGACTGGGGAACATACTGGGCAGCATCGTCAAAACGTTCCTGCCCTTGGTGACGCGTGGGGTGAAAGCAATGGGCAAACAAGCGGTACGCAGTGGACTGCAAGTGGCCGGTGATGTCTTGGGGGGTACGGCACCCAAAGAATCCTTGAAACGGCGGGCCGAAGAAGCGGGAGGCGTCTTGGTGGCCAAAGCACAACGCACCGTAGAAAATAAAAGAGCTGCCCCACCGAGACCACGCACCAGTCGACGACCGACCCAGCGACGACGCACATCGAAGACCCGGGATATCTTTTCTTAAACATGTCCTTGATCCACGCCGAGTCCTGCCCCTCCACCAACAGTGAATTTGATTTGTGGACCGTGCCGCCCACACAGACCAGTGCCGAACAAAGATTATGGGTGGAGCATCTCCCGCTCTCCAGCATCAACGAAACAGGGCCCATCGAGTTCACCATCAGTAATGCGGATACGGCCTATGTGGATTTAGCCAAGATCGTCAATGGAGATGGCTCCAGAATCATCCAAGCTGCAACGGTGGGCCCGACGAGTCTCTGGCTGCACTCGATGTTTCAACAGGTGTATATTTTTCTCAGCGACAAACTCATCAGTGACTCGACCAACACGTACCCCTATCGAGCCTACATCGAGACGCTGTTGTCGTATGGCCGAGAGGCTAAAAAATCTCAACTGACAGCCGCTTTATTCTACCAGGACACAGCCCAGCACATGGACACGGTGGACAATGTGGGATATAACAAACGGAAGGCTTTGACCGCGAACGGCGTCTCGGTGGATCTCATGGGTCGACTGAACGCAGACATGTTCATGCAAGACCGGTACCTCTTGAACAAGATCCCCATCAAAATCCGACTGATACGGGCGCCTCCGACCTTCGCCTTGATGGCCACTAACGTAGATGGGCATGCAGCTGACTATAAGATTGTCATCCAAGACGCAGTCCTGTATGTCCGAAAAGTGAAACCGAATCCAGCCGTTCAATTGGGACACATGAAAGCCTTGGAAACAAAACCAGCCCAGTACCCTATCCGACGTGTACAAACCAAAGTGTTCTCTGTGCCTGCTGGAAATATGGGCGCCAACAAAGAAAACCTGTTCCTGGGGGAACTACCCAAGCGATTGATCCTGGCCTGTGTGGAAAATACCAGTTTCAGCGGAGCCTACCCAGAGAATCCGTTTGACTTTTAACATTTCGGCATCAATTTTGTGGCCCTGCATGTGGATGGACAACAGGTCCCAGCCACGGCCTTAACACCGAACTTTGGGCGCGCGAATTTCATTCGAGCCTATCAGAGCCTGTTTACAGCCACCGGTCAAATCAACCAGGACGAAGGGAATATGATCAGTCGGGAGGACTACGCGAACGGATACACATTGTTCTGTTTCGATCTGACCCCCACCTTAGAGAACGACCATCAGCTGGCCCTGGCCAAGCAAGGCAAATCACGGTTGGAAATTCACTTTGCACGAGCCCTCGGGACCACCGTCAATGTGATCTGCTACGCCGAGTTTGACAACATCATTCAAGTGGACAAAGCGCGCAACGTCCTGTGTGACTTTTCCACCTAACATGGATACAGACCAGATAACCACTGTGCTGGAGAATGACCCAGAGACACGTATGGTGTTTCAAGGGGTGTTCGCCCGAGATGTGTTCCCATTAGACCGTATGTATCCTGCTGCTTACGTTCTCAACACGGACCCGATGGATCGGCCCGGTGAACATTGGGTGGGCGTGTACTTCACAGAACAGCAGGGCGACTAGTTTGACCCGTACGGCCTGCCACCCCTCCATCCCGATTTAACAGACTTCATGGATCAAGACACAGAGACGTGGTGTTGCAACAGTCAAACGTTGCAAAGCCTGGCGAGTAGCGTGTGCGGACAATATTGCTTGTTTTACCTGTACCATCGATGCCGGGGAAGACCCTCATCTACCATCGTACAGATGTTTGACGAGTACCCCAAGGCCGAGGACCGCGATGTACTCGTATATGACTGGGCCGCCCATCATTTCAATGTACAAGCCCCGTTCTGGGCTTAAGTTCTTTCAATGTACACACGCCCGCTGTTCTGGGCTTAAGTTTACAAGCCCCCTGTTCTGGGCTTCAGTTCTTTCAATGTACAATTACAAGCGTCTAGTCCGTCATTCATAATCCAGCCGTCGTCCATTAGAGAATATCCGCGTCCATAATCCAAAGACCTATTCCATTTCCATATAACAGTATTAGCACCAAATTCAAAAAGACAAAAGTATACATAAACATAGGCTTGTTTCCTGCAAGAGAGAAGCGGTCAACAATTTTCAATGATGCGGCAAGACATCATGATGTTCCAAAATATCAAATCCGTATCGCTGATCAGTATTCTTAATCCATAATATTCGTTATAGAGTCGTCATCTAAAAATGATGTACCTCAGCCACGCTTTGATTGTGGCTGTTCATATGAGTACCATGAGGATCTTGAAGTACATGGGCTCATACGGCCCCTAGCCCCGGGTTAAGCGGAATTAGACAAGCCCCCGGTTCTGGGCTTCAGTTTTCACGTGGTTGTTCTCACGTTGTTGTTGTTACTGAATAAAAAACAAAATGAGATCTCACCAAAAAACCCTGTCTTGTGTGTTTTCTATATGAGCATAATGCATGAAACTGGCTTTGAACACCGTATTAGCCAATCAGTGGCCTAGAATGGAGCCAAAGATAACCCATCCATGTCCAGAAAAGATTACCCGGGTGTACAAGAACCCGGATGTAGGCGCGGACGTAGGCGAAAGCATCTCAGTACCCGGATGTAGGCGTAGACGTGAGCGAAATCCTAGTACCCGTCCATTGGTTCTTTTATCGATCGCTCATTGGCTCTTTTTCTCGACCGCTGATTGGTCCAAATGGAACTGCCCATCCTTCCCATGTTAATTTACAATCCCCTTTTGGGGTTCAAGCTCTGTATATCGATGCCGCAACATTGTCTCCTTCGAACCTTGCCGAAAGGGAGACCTTGGACCTTTTGACCTGGATGTGACCTTTGACCTTTTGACCCGACATTCATCCGCCCACTGCCGGTAATGACGCGCGCGCACGCTGCGGCATCAGATCATCCCCGCGCGCGCGCGCGCTGCGGCCGGGGCGGGCCGGGCCGGGCCGGGAAACACCCCGGAGGTTGAACATCCGGACGTCTAAGAGAACATTGGAACTCTTCTGGGTTTGGAGGTGAAACCCGGAAGTGACGTCACAACCCACGTGACCTGCGCAGCAGAATGGAAACGACACCCTAGTCTAGCCCCCTCACATAGGCTTCACATGGATACCTCACTCGATCCCATCGGCCCACTAGTGTCCCACCTAGACCCCAAAACGTCTATATATACCACTTTGCCCACTGCGCATGCGCAGAGTGACGATATTTCAACGCCATCAGATGCCCCCTCACATAGGCTTCACATGGATACCTCACTCGATCCAATCGGTCCACTAGTGGCTCCCCTAGATCCCAAAACGTCTATTTCCATACACTTTGTCTATTGCGCATGCGCAGAATGACGATATTCCTACCCCACATCCATCCCATCGGTTGCCCCCTCACATAGGCTTCACATTGATACCTCACTCGACCCCATCGGGCCATTAGGGGCCCACCTAGATCCCAAAACGTCCACCCCGTATAGACCTATACACCCATAGCCATGCAGTATAGGCCTATGGGCCTACCCAGGCCTCGGTGACTTTTTCCAAAAATTCCACCGTTTCGCTCCGGGACCCTTCCCATCATGTTCTAAATGACGAGACGTGAAAAACAAATCCAAGCAACCCATATCACAATGAACGTGTGTACATTTCCCAGGTTGACCTATGGGTGCACTCCCGAGATTCTTCCATTCGGCATGGAATAGACTATGGGTTCGTTTTTCGGCCACCAGTTGTCGTAAAACCTTCAACCCAAATCACTTATATGTATATATTTTCTGAAAGAGCATGATGAAACTATTATTTTAAGATATAACACTGCTATGTTATAGAAAAATTAAACTCGGACATTCTCCTCCATGCTTGCTTCATTTTTCCTAGAAAACCCCTAAAAAAGGTCGAAAAATGGTCAAATTCGGCTCAATTTCCAGAAAAATCTGTAAGAGCGATTTCAATTAAACTTCTTACTCACGTTCCCTGCTCCGGTCTCAACTTAAAAAGGCAAACAAAAGTGGGTGTCAACCTGCCCGTTTTTGTCAGATTTTCTTCCCGTAAATGAGTCCCGATTTTTAGGCACACCCAAGGGGCATAACTGAGGCAGGACAAACTTTACTCCATGATCCCGATCAGCGTGTAGACGAAGCCAGCCCTCGATTTGTACGTACTCGTTTGCAGCGTTGATAATGCTGAATAGGATGGTATTATAGATATAAGCTATTAAGAAGACAAGAAGAATTATGATGTAGCAGAACAAGGGCAGTCTATCGTATTATGAAATTAGAGAGGGGCCATTACTACGAAACTGTGGAGGGCCACCTATACCCCCCATGGCCAGCCTATGGGCCTATATACAGACCTCGGGGACTTTTCCCAAAAATTTCACCGCTTCGCTCCGGGACCCTTCCCATTGTCATTTTCTTGGCGAGACGAGAAAAACGCGACCCCACAAGCCATAGTAGAGCCCACGAAAAAAAAATTGACCATCCCCATACCCCATACAGGCATTTTCCCTTATATTGTATAATACAGACCCCTATTGTAGGGGTGAAGTCCGTGTTCCGCTTTTTATAGTTTCGGGGGAAAATCCTAATTTTACATTCACCCACCCCATTGACTTGATAGGCAGGCCCAAGTAAGCCCGGGGACCGATATTAGCCGTTTTGGCTAGGGTTGATAGGGGTTTTCCCCTATTTTAGGGGTAAAGTCCGTATTCCACTTTTTATAGTTTCGGGAAAAAATCCTAATTTTACATGCACCCACCCCATTGACTTATAAGCAGGTCCCAATAAGCCCGGGGACCGATATTAGCCCTTTTGACTAGGGTTGATAGGTGTTTTCCCCTATTTTAGGGGTAAAGTCCGTGTTCCGCTTTTTATAGTTTCGGGAAAAAATCCTAATTTTACATGCACCCACCCATGACTGAATGGCCCTTGATAGGCAGGCCCCGATAAGCCCGGGGACCGATATTAGCCCTTTTGGCTAGGGTTGATAGGGGTTTCCCCCTATTTTAGGGGTAAAGTCCGTGTTCCGCTTTTTATAGTTTCGAGAAAAAATCCTAATTTTACATGCACCCACCCATGACTGAATGGCCCTTGATAGGCAGGCCCCGATAAGCCCGGGGACCGATATTAGCCCTTTTGGCTAGGGTTGATAGGGGTTTTCCCCTATTTTAGGGGTAAAGTCCGTGTTCCGCTTTTTATAGTTTCGGGAAAAAATCCTAATTTTACATGCACACACCCCATTGACTTGATAGGCAGGCCCCGATAAGCCCGGAGACCGATATTAGCCCTTTTGGCTAGAGTTGATAGGGGTTTTCCCCTAGTTTAGGGGTAAAGTCCGTGTTCCGCTTATTATAGTTTCGGGGAAAAATCCTAATTTTACATGCACCCACCCATGACTGAATGGCCCTAGAGGAGCGCTTCACTTTGATACCTCACTCGACCCATTCGGTCCACTAGGGACCCACCCCTGTCACAAAACGTCCATTCCCATACTCTTTTTAGGCATTCCCCGTATACATCAACATTGGAAGTCACTTGGTTGACATGGGACTACTTTCTGTCCGCGGAATGACGGCATTACCACCAGACCGCGGAAGAATACAAAGGTTACAGGTTGCCGGAACTACTTTTGACATTTACCCACACCGGAAGTGACGTCATAGGTCACGCTCCATTCACTCACACCGGAAGTGACGTCATACGGGATAGCGCCCCCTGGCGGAAAAAAGGGAACCAAGAGTTACCTCCCTGGAAAATACGACTGGATCCATGTTCTCCCTACTACTCCCCTCTACGCTTCCGTAGTAAACAAATTCAATGAATATAATTCAATGGTCCACCATACCAAATGTATCACTGCGAGAGATTCTTCATCAAATTTTACACCGAATTGTGGCAAATAAGTCTTTTCTATATACAGAGTTGGTTATGTAGTTTGGTTTTGTATTGTTTTGGTATGAAGTCTTGACGTATAACACGCAATTTAGTCATAGATGGATCATTATATGAAACTATATTTCGAAAATATGAAAATATATGCGAAAAATATACCTTTCCATTGTCTACACGACAAACAACACAAATACTAATAAAAATATAAACCTCTACATTGATGCTTAGTTTAATGCGACTACCCACCTGCTATATGTATAAAGAATGATTAAAGAGTAAGAAGTGAACGCAATAAGGAAGACTATAGCGTCAAAAGTTACAATTTTGAAATATCACTTAACTATGGTGTTGATAACACCTTCTTATCTGCCCCCGTATATATTGTTACTGTATTTCATATATCCCAGGAGCAAAACAAATATAAAGCATTTCCGAAAACATACAGATGCAGGAAGGTGGGTAAAATGTATATAACCATGTATTCCGGAGGTTCACCACAGTCATACATGTGGGTGCTGTATATTCTCCCCCCAACTCATTCAGTATTTTCCCATCCACGGCATGAGAAAGTTGTTCTATTTCCTTTTCACATAATTCATGTATTCGCATAAGCATACAGCACAATATTGTTCTTTATAGGTTGCTGCATCGACATAATCCTCGTGGGCCAGTGTATCGATCGATACGTGAGAATTGTGTAATAGACGCACAATTGATTAAAACCACATAAACAAAAAACGCTCCCCATGCATCTTACTTGTCGCTCGACATGTCAGATGAGGAGCGTTATTTTTAGGTCTGGTTTTAATCCGATTGATACAGACAAGGGCTCGAGAACTCATCCAAATCACCAAAACGGTCCAAGTAAACCCTGTGCGAGGATTTAAGGATTACCTGGACTTGTGAAGATGCATCGTCACGAGCGCAACAATTTCCCCCTCGCCTCTTCTCTCTGAGCCTAGAATGAGGTTGGTGTTGAATTTTCGTCATCGCTGAATATGACGGCGTTACATGAGAATATAAATTCTTCTCCAGCCAAGGCAGCTAAATGCATCCTAAACATATATGCGTTGCCTCGGAGCTACTGCTTTGGCTATATCAAAGATAAAAATTTTTTAACATAATACCATAGATGTCGAATTCATAGGGCTACAATGAATAAACTACCTTTTTACTAGCTAAGATTCATAGCGTCTCCCTTCCCTCAACGCTATGCTGACGACAAATGCATTTCCCTGGTGGTAACTCGAACATCTCCATGGCGCCGCTTATTATTACCTTTGCGCCCTATTGGACCTTCATTAACTTGAGAAAATGAGCCGCCATGAATATAAATACAGAAATGGCAGACTAAGTGGCCATTCGTCGGTCAAAAATTAATTACAGACGTTAAAATTATCCCTATGGAGCCTCAAAATCACCTGAAATCGAGGGTCAAGAAGATGGGCATTTTCGTCATAATAGACTCCGTGTATATAGGGGATGATGATCACAACATCGATTATGGTATTTCTTTTCATGGCGGCCCTTTTTCTCAAGTTAATGAAGGTCCAATAGGGCGCAAAGGTAATAATAAGTGCGCCATGGAGATGTTCGTGTTACCACCAGGGAAATGTATTTGTCGTCGGCATAGCGTTGAGGGAAGGGAGACGCTATGAATCTTAGCTACCTTTTACAACAAACTATACGATGACTGTATATTGTATGGGACCCGATGTACCCGTGTGGTTTCCGGGTGTGAAAAGGAATAGGAAACAACGTCGTGATATGATTGAAATAGTGTTGAAAGCGACGTTAAATCATATTCACTTACTCACTCACTCACTGTAAAAGAAAGCTGCAGTGAGCACAAGATGCCATCTGTGTCGATACCCAATGAAGACAGGCGCTGATGATAGGTATTTGTTATTGCCATTATCACATCCTTAAAAGGATGGTTTAATGCACATAAAAATTACGTTATATAGTTTATATCATCGCAACATATTAAACGTTTGCAAATAAAAAAGAATATTCAGTTTTCAATGCATCTGTAGTTGGTTTTGGGGTATTTCGATGTAAACTTCTATTTTCGGGCTACGTAAGCTATAGCTGGTGAAGCCCTGTGTAATGCACCATCTCCTTCTCTTCCCGTCTTTCGCTGGTGGTAAATCGAAGTAATTGACTTTTTGAATAATGCGTGTTGTTGCATTCATAATTGTGTAATATGACGAAAAACAAAGAAAAAAAATATAGGTTGGTGGGCATTTTTTAGCTGTAGGCAACGTTAAGTGGACTGCCCCATGCTCAATTTGATAACCCAGAAAGCATAGGGAATAGCCCTAGTTTTGAAGCATATTCATGAAAAATTCATATAAATAGTATTTAACTTTTTCTTATATTCTAACTGTTTGCAGATAGTCACAATGTCTATCAAAATTGAGCAAATTGGATGAATGTTGATGTGCAAAATTCTCGGCTAGAAGGCTTTTAAAGGAAATCCCCATCTCTTAACCTAGGGAAGAGAGATAACCCAATAGAAAAACAGGCAAAATAGCTGCCAAAGTAAAAAAAACCACCAGCGGACATCCTTAAGTTTGCAGGAAATTGACCGATTCCTCTCAAATTCATCAGGATAATTATGGGGTCACCCCAAGTTAAGTCAGCAGATCAAAGGTCAAGGTCACTGTGGCCTAAAAGTAAGAAATGATTTGAAAATCTAATTGTTTTACCACTACATAAATGAGAGGACAATGTATCCCAAACCAAAATTGAAGTCATAGCTAGGTTAAAGGTTAGCGATCAAAATCACAAATATCGTCGAAAAACCAGGAACTCATCGAAAGTTAACTTATTTTTTTTTGTTGGATTGGATACATCAGAGACGTGATTCCAGGTACTGAAATTGTCAAAGGTCAAACAGGTCAAAGGTCAATGTCACAGTGATCCTCCACCCCCCCCCCAACAGAAAATTGTTGAAAACATATTGTCTGTGCTATATACTCCAGTCCATGCATGTGTTTAAACCCCAGAAATGCCTCACGCTTATGGCAAACAAGAAACATACTGAGGTCGAAAGGTCAAACGTCAAGGCCATTGAGGATAATAAAAACAGGAAACCACTGGAGCTCACTGTTTTGTGAGTGGATGCATTAGTGGGAAGCATTGTCGGTTACCAAAACTGAGGTGAAAAGGACAACGGTCACTGAACTTCAGCAACTCACTGAAAACCGAGAAACCCAAAGATTTGTTAGTTCATAATCCCCAACCTGTACAAAAAGGCAAGTTACTCTTTTCACATTAGAGCATGCACCATATCACCGATAGGTGCACTGAGACAGCGGTTCACAGCGGTTCGTTCACTCACTCGATTTCCTACCTCTTCAACATGCGGCGAGTTTGTTAGCTCTTGATAACTGGTGTAAATATGATAAATATGGATGAAATTATCCTATTAATTATCCTATTAATTATCCTATTAATTCCAATAAAGGACCATTCTGCTTATATAGATGATAATTTTGTCAAATCTTCCTCTTACATGTAATCTTTAAATTAACTTGTATATCAATATAGGCCTACAACCGATCTGTTTTCCTCGTTTTGTAACTACGGGTACAAAATAAGGCGTCGTTTCTTTTTCGATACCTCAAAATAGCATTTGACAACCATCGTTTACCTCTTGGCATTCCCGCCGGTCTACACAGACATTGGAGTTTAGAGATCTATAGTTTCATTCAGGACGTCCATGGAGCACGCGTCCGCACTCTGCGCACTCAAATCAAACAAGCTGTAGTATAATAACGTCATCGGGTTACACTGAACTTGACAATGAATGCCTGAGCGTGTGTGAAAGGATATGTATCTATGTTTTAGTTGTTTTCTCTATATTTTTGAATGACGGATGTTTGCCGGGAGCTGTCGGCCTTGGTTCAGGGAAAGGCATGTTAACATTACATACGTGACCATGACCCATGACATGCGCGGACCAGTGCAGGGCTTCCGATTCACGATCAAATCTCACGTCTTCCCATATTTCTATCATATAATGTCAATAAGGATGGAGGACAGAACAAGTTAAACAGACTGCTCCCTCCCCCGAAATATCACCCCAACACCCTCACAGAGATGACCACATCGACCCATTCATCACCCAATACGGTTTGAGTATAGGCGATTAAGGACAATTATTAAGCAAAAACCGCATATTCGGTATCAGGTTCAACATATCTGTGGTGGCTTAAAAATGAAAAAGTCGACTTACATTATAAATACTTACATCGTTTCACCATCTGGAGTAACTACAAAGCCACAATTCGTGGGCTATACCCACTCCTTAACCACACAGCTCCTATACAAACGTATCTCCATGATAGTCCGTACATGACACGCTGAATGGAGATCAATTATTAGAATGACAATCGCTTCATAATTAAACCCCAAAAGTCTCCAATGAAAATAACTCGGACAGAAATGTTTATATTTCAGTTTGAAATTTTGAATTAGACACGAGCAAGATTTTGGCTATACGCTCATAAACAGCTTGTGTCACTTACGTCCCTACCCTTCTTGTTTCAAAGGAGAGTAGGGACGTAAGTGAGGCAAGCTGTTTATCAGCGTAGATTTTGGCATACTTGCATGGCAATTTGATGTTTTCTCGACTTTAGCCAATTGCCTATGAAGCCATTTCAAAGTTTGAGACAATAGTTTAACTGGGTTCAGCGAAGGCACAGTTTGGTAGAGCGTCAATAAATTCCTGCTTCTTCAATTCTCCCAATACCGACAACATATCTGAAAGGAACCCCGTCCCAAATAGAAATATTAGGCATATTGAATCCGTGTTAGAAACGTAAGTTGACTTTGGCTATATTCCAGGCGAACCTCCGACAGACCTATTAATTTATTTCAGAGATGAGAGGATAGATTGAACACCCATAACCTTGTCGTATTCTGTTTTATCACCCTGCAAGCACACAGATAAATGATGACGGCGGAAAGAAATCAATTCGCCAAGGTGTTGTTAATGCTCTCGTTGTTTCATGGCACGAACAGCGTCAAAAGTCAATATAATTGAGTCTCATCCTTTAGGCGTTTTTGTAAGCCCAATATTCACTAACACCATTGACCTCGGTCAGCTGTTGTCCGAATCAGATGACAAAACAACATAGCGTGTATGTGTAATGTACATATTCGGAATGTTTTGTTTGATGAACAGCTTTCAATGCCAATTAACAGACCCATGTGTATCCATTCAGCCAGCCAGCCATGCAGCTTGCAGGCAATGGGTCACCGTCTCTACCTTGAATAGATGTCAGGACTTCTGCAGCTGCATGGTTTCATTCTTCAGATGTACTGCTAAGTTTAAATTTTACCAAATAAATGTATTGTGCTCAAATCAGGTCCGTGTAACCTTGCACACTGACGGTCAAATATCAATTTTTCATTTTGAGAAATCAAAAACGAAAATTGAGCTGTGCAAGGTTACACGGACCAAATCATGACCTCCAGTGCTCATGCATTTTACCAAACGTGAAAGCGTAAGCAGACAATGTACAGATAGAGAAGTAAAAGGCGACACAAAGCCTACAACGAGTTTATAGTACAGGAGTCATCTGATCTGACATTCACTGATAAACTCAATCGTTTGTTAAGATTAATTTTACAGAAAAATGAGGATCTGGAGATCATAACAGTAAAATATAAAATATATTGCTTATGCATGTATAGTTAGATTGGCTCGGATCGATAGTTAGTTTTAGCCATTCTATCTCTAGTAAGCTTCATGGTTTATCTGAAACCCCCCATCTTGAAAGACTTCCGAGCAGTATTAGCTCTGGCGATTATAACATCAAAGACAATCACTTAGCATCGGAGGTTTTTTTAAGGTTTGGTGTGAGATCTAGAACCAAAGCTGTTTTCAAGAACTTTAGCTGATTACCAGCTGTAAAACAGCCATGCAAGTCCGAGACATCAGAGTGGAAAGCAATCAAGAGCGAGTTCACCCAGTATATGTTATCTGGGATATAGTATTACAGGGATTGGTACCCCATTATCGAGCTGCAGATGTTATATATTCTCACTTCAATGTTTCAAATGGTTTCTGCAAAGACTTGGAAAGGATCGTGTTTAGTGTCGTAACAACTAACCGTGTGTTGTTGCCAACATCTTGAAGAATATAACGAAGAAAAATATATGGATAAGTTGGACATTTCTTCACTACCGGTAGTTACTGCTCCTCTAAACACTAGACTCTGTCAATATAGTTATCTTACTGACTGTTTCGGTGATATACGGTCAAGTGCATCAACACAGTTACACATGGTGATGGAAGTTGCCAGAATTGAACAATAGATAAGGGGATTGTGAAGGGGATCCGATTATGATTATGTAAGGCACCGACACACATATTGTTTATAGAACCACACATTTAGTAGATAGCCTTCATCCAAATTGTGTTTCCCTGATATGAGTATATATACCAAAAGTCTGTGGGAATCCATTGTCCATGATATATGACATTTCAAACACACACCTTTCTGTTTCACCAGTTAAAGTGGGAACATCTATCTTATTTACCTAAGCCACGATCTTCCTAAAGAAGTCTTCGATTAAAATTGTTTGAGGATGTTAGTATGCAACATTGTTACGAAAAGATATTTCGTCAACATTACAAAACAGTGTTGCGTTCGTTATTGGCGTTATTGAACCTCCTACTATAAGGTTACATATGTGGGTACACCTATACATTTCCATACGTACACACACAAACATACATATCTGGTGTAAAACGAGACATTATTGTGCAACATTGTAGCGATCGTTACAATGTTACACAATAACATCCTACAAAAAGTGATACTTTGTATTCAAAACTACAATAAGAAGAACGTTTTCTAAAAGAGAAAAGAGTTTTAGAACGATCGTTCCTCATAGAGAAACTAAAGTTGAAAATCGTGTCGTTTCTTCCAGGAGACGCTTTTCTTATGTAAACAAACGGGGGCGTCCCCGTTGGAGGTGTGTCCCCGGTTAACACCTATGATATAAGCAAAGTGAACTACATCTACTCACATTCGCGCTTAGACTGTATAGAAATATAACATATTCGTATTTATTTACGAATAGACTATATTTTATACGAATAAATTATGTATGAAACGTATATTGGCCTTTTATCACATTTTTTTTCTCTGAAAATTGTATCTGAGGTGTTACCTATAATTTGATAAATTATTAGAATAAATTAATGCTGTCCCCTGTGGTTGTATCTAAAATTTTTTACTGAAAGTTCTGTAGGTCAAAAGTCCCTGCTGAAGCCGCCAATGTCATGTGACCGAGTGATGTTATGTTATCCAGTCGTCTCAGTCAGCTGTATATATTAGCCTGTGAATGGGCTTTTATTCATTCACATATATCGCCGCATTAAGGTGGCTCCCTGGTTACACGAATGACTGTTCTGCGCAGCCTCTTGCGCATAACAATTACCTCCCTTGTTATTGTACTCTTGTGATCGAATGGATAGAATGAGATACTTTGACATGCAGCGTTTACGTTTCAGCTGCTCGTTTTGTAAGCAATGGGGTTCGCCAGCTCGAACTGACGCCAGGTGGCTACGTGTACCAAGAGGTAAACGACGCATGCGCATGTCGTTTTTCTTGACGTCACAAAGGCAACGTCATAATGTAACGATGTTACAATTGTTCGTTTTATGACGTCACGTCTTCTTTACCTGTTGGAGCACTAGCGCCGCCTAGTGGAGCTGGCGATCCCCATTGATACAGTATCCCTTGTGACGTCATGACGCGGAATGACAAAATCTTTGTTGGCGTGGCATTTGTCGACGTCATGACGTTGCATTGGTGGGACTTCATGCAAAATGGCGGGAAAAAGTGTGGGAGTAGGTAGATTCAGAGCCCCATCCATGCCCTTTTTTGGATAGCGACCTACCTTAAATTTGAGTTATTCAAAACCTATATGTTTCAAGGAATACATATTAAAAAAATGAGAAAATTGACCTGACTTTTGAATATTCTGAAAACAATTATGTCTCAAGTATTGAGTGGTTTACATAGTATTCACATTGTATCAATTTGCCACAGGTACATGTTATACAAGCTGAAAATTGGAAAAAAGTAATACGCTATGCCCCAATTTTTATATCACTTTCTGATATAGGATGAACTTCCCGAGCTATAAAAAAAATTATGAGAAAAATGACATGACTTTGCACCGAAACCAGGGAGCCACCTTATAATGGGAACACGACTCAAAATCATGGATACAGATTAACTGGATCATGAACTAGATATGGACCACCAAAGTATCTTTACATACTGCCATAGCAATTTGAACTCGTAAGGACCGATAAATTATACGAGTGGAAAGTATAATGGTCGACTTGAGAAAACATACTGGTAATGGACTGACGGTCGGACACAATGATTATGTGATCGCGATAAAATCCCGTAAATGACAATTTTTAGATTGACCATCAATAAAAATTACTTGATTAAAAAAATCTCACTGCCGATATATGTCGTACACACCTTCATTTAGTAGCAACGAAGTACTTTCAGAATCAACTATAGATTTTTCACAAAATTAGTCCACTAGCTCCCATTTCTGTCAATCCTTGACAGAATATGACATTAGTAACACCAATAACTTGAAAAATATCATAAAATTTAATATACTGGCAATGGTACATATATCTTAATAAAGTCATGCTAGTATCACTGTAAATCTTTAATTGAATAATTTAATTGACATTTGTTTCGTAGTGAATATTGTAAAAAAAAGTTGGACGGAAATATGACATTAGTACAAATGACATTAGTAACATTTACATTTCTGTCTCTCTATACTGCAGATAAGAAATGTGCAGTGTAAAACTATTTATATTCAGATATGCATACATTACACAACATCGGTGAGTTTAGCTAACACAGTACAAGACACACAAGAGTTAGTTTTTTAATATTTTTAATGTCACGAACGTCATTTTTCGGTGAGACAGAAAATTTGACGGAAAGTGTACTGGTTTTTCGTGAAATCTGCCAGCTGTCACATGAGATAGAAGTATTATTTAACCATTCAGCCATACACCCTATTTACTGTTTAATATGTGAATGGATATGATATTCTATCCCAGCACTGAATATACAATTTTAAGTTAGTAGGTGTTGTAGGGTGAACAATGTCTTGTCTGGGTCACGTGATCGTTATTAAAGTTTATCATGAGATTATGATATCGTGCTACAGTAAAAAATATTCTAAATTAAATACTTTTATTCTCTTGATTAAATAGCCTGTCGGATAGTTATATTTCCTCGTTATACCGCTTCGTAAAGATTGTATAACATAATTCCCCATACAATGTCCCCATACAATGATAGGTTCAGTGCTAAACGTATCATACTATATGTGTGTTCTCTATCAGTTACGACAGCTATATCGGACAGTTTAATACAGGTAAATCAGGTTTGTTTCTCAGAAAACAATATCGCGTCAGCGATCAGTAACACCACGCACCTAATCTTGACGTGATGGTGATTCGTATCGTTTAGCGAGAGGATTGCACGAGTTCGCAGTTAACATGTTAAAACGTGTATGAAAAGCCCTCACCATGCGCTAGCACACAGTAACCTGTTGTGTGTGTGATATATGTGCCTGATTATAGACGAGATTTAATATATCGATTTAAGAAAGTGGCAAGTACTAAATTCTAAAGCAACAAACCGATTACCTTTGATAAATGAACTGTTTATTCTTGTGAAAAATAAAAGTTCAAATCGATAATTCTGTGAAATTAAAACAATCCTCTTTGGTCGTTTTCCCAGAAGCAGATATTATCAGGAAGGCATAAAGGACAGATTGGTCCTCCGGCTATATGTTACAATATGGCTCTTATGTTACCATATTTATAGTATATTATGGTGTAATCAAATGCTGATATGTGTGCCTGGTCGGTACAAACGCCATTTTCTCTGAAAGCATATTAATTTTATGATATCAGTTCCACAGATCTAATTTCATCACTTTCCCAGAAAAATGTTAACTGTGTGATACTTGTTTTCCTTGTCGATATTGGCATGGCTTGAATGGTTCATGACGACGACGTCAGAGTAATCATTGGTGGTACTTTCTGCCAATCAAAACACGTATAGTCGCTAAAATTGTGGTTGCAGTTGTATTCCATTCAAAGTTACCGTACCTTGTCTTCGTCTGATCATTTCAGAACTCAAACCAAAGGGCTTGAAAGAAAGGATATGTCAGCGACATTTATATAGGAAAAACTCATTTGTGTGTGACGATTACAATTTATAATTCTTGTAAAACCAACAAAATGTAACACCTCACAAAAAATGTACGCACCTTCGCTTAGAGCTTACGGTAGAACCATTTAATGTTCACAACTCTGTCTAGATCTTATCGGAGAACCATTTACTGTTCACATATCGGTCTATAGAGCTTATGATAGAACCATTTAATGTTCACATCTCTGTCTAGAACTTATGGTAGAATCATTTGGTGTTCACACCTGTCTAGAGCATGAGTAGAACCATTTAATGTTCGCGTCTATGGTATAACTATTTATTGTTCACACATCTATCTGGAGCTTTTAGTGGAACCATTTAATATTAACACCTCTGTCTAGAGCTTATGGAAGAACCATTTAATGTCCGCACCTGTATAGATCTTATGGTAGAACCATTTAATGTTCATACTTCTGTCTGAAGCTTATGGTAGAACCATTTAATGTTCACACCTCTGTCTAGAGCTTATGGTAGAACCATTTCATGATCACACCTCTGTCTAGAGCTTATGGTGAAACCATTTAATGTTCACACCTGTCTAGAACTTATGGTACACCTGTCTAGAGCTTATGGTAGAACCATTTAATGTTCACCCCTCTGTCTAGACCATATTGTAAAACCTTTTAATGTTCACACCTCTGTCTACCACTTATGATATATCCATTTAATGTTTACTTCTCTGTCTAGAGCTTATGGTAGAACCATTTAATGTTCACATCTCTGTCGCTTACGGTGAAACCATTTAATGTTCACACCTGTCTAGATCTTATCGTACACCTTTCTAGAGCTATGGAAGAACCATTTAATGTTCACACCTGTATAGATCTTATGGTTGAATAATTTAATGTTCACACCTCTGTCTACAGCTTTCGGTAGGACTATTCACTAGTCACGCCTCGTTCTAGCTCTTGTGGTAGGTTCACTTAATGTTCACACCTCTGTCTACAGCTGATGGTAAAACCATGTAATGTTCACACCTCTGTCTAGAGCTTATGGTAGAACCATTTAATGTTCATACCTCTGTCTAGAGCTTATGGTAGAACCATTTGATGGTCACACCTCTGTCTAGAGCTATGGTGGAATCAATTAATGTTCACACCTCTGTCTAGAGCTTATGGTAGAACATTTAATGTTCACAGTTCTGTCTGGAGCTTATGGTAGAAACATTTAATGTTCACACCTCTGTCTAAAGCTTATGGTAAAACCATTCAATGCTCACACCTGTCTAAAGCTTATGGTGCACCTGTTTAGAGCTTATGGTAGAACCACTTAATGTTCACACCTCTGTCTAGAGCCTATGGTACACCTGTCTCGAGATTATGGTAATTCACACCACTGTCTACCACTCATGATAGACCCATTTAATGTTTACTTCTCTGTCTAGAGCTTATAGTAGAACCATTTAATATTCACACCACTGTCTAGAGCTTACGGTGAAACCATTTAATGTTCACACCTGTCTAGAGCTTATGGGCCATTTAATGTTCACACCTGTATAGATCTTATGGTTGAACCATTTAATGTTCACACCTCTGTCTACAGTTTTCGGTAGGACTATTCACTGGTCACGCCTCGTTCTCGCTCTTGAGGTAGAATCACTTAATGTTCACACCTCTGTCTACAGCTGAGGGTAAAACCATGTAATGTTCACACCTCTGTCTAGAGCTTATGGTAGAATCATTTAATGTTCATACCTCTGTCTACAGCTTATGGTGGAACCATTTGATGTTCACACCTCTGTCTAGATCTATGGTAGAACCAATTAAAGTTCACACCTCTGTCTAGAGCTTATGGTAGAACATTTAATGTTCACAGTTCTGTCTGGAGTTTATGGTAGAAACATTTAATGTTCACACCTCTGTCTAGAGCTTAAGGTAAAACTATTCAATACTCACACCTGTCTAAAGCTTATGGTACACCTGTCTAGAGCTTATGGTAGAACCATTTAATGTTCACACCTCTGTCTAGAGCCTATGGTACACCTGTCTAAAGCTGTTTATTTCTCTGTCTAGATCTTATAGTAGAACAATTTAATGTTGACACCTCTGTCTAGAGCTTATGGTAGAACCATTTAATGTTCACACCTCTGTCTTGAGCCTATGGTGCACCTGTCTAGAGCTTATGGTAATTGATAGACCCATTTAATGTTTACACCTCTTTCTAGAGCTTATAGTAGAACCACTTAATGTTCACACCTCTGTCTAGAGCTTACGGAAGAATCATTTAATGTTCACACCTGTATAGATCTTATGGTAGAACCATTTAATGTTCACACCTCTGTCTATGGCTTTTGTTAGAGCCATTTAATGTTCACACCTCATTCTAGCGCTTGTCGTAGAACCATTTTCAAATTTAAAATTAAACAATTTATTATGAAAAATCATTAGAGAAATGTCTCTGTTCAGTACTACAAACATGGAATAATGAAGTGGAATGTCCATTTTTGTCGATCTCGGAGGACTCGGTATTCTTATATGACGACCACCTTAATCACCAATCATGTAATCAATAACAGTAAACCTTCCTTGTCTGAATCCAGACACAAATGATCCAATTAATTAGTTACCCAAATCCGTCCATGACCTGATTAGACTTCCAAGCCGATCAAGTGGGCGTTATCGGTCAATGTGTTCATGTTATGTACAACAAACGAGAAAACAAGCTATGTGGAGGTTATTGTTTCATTTCTGCAGTATTGTTTTTCTTTCTTATTTTATACATATTCGATTCTCTATTGGGTTTGTAAATATTTTGCAATGGTAGACTATAGCCAAACTTTACCCCGTGTTTATTATGTCAATGTTGTACTCAAATTAAATATAAAACTTTTATCCGACTGAGAATATATGTGAGTGAATAATGTATAATGCGACTGGCAGACAGAATGCATTTGACCAGCATTTTTGGCTGGTAGAGTTATACAAATGTGACGTCATACTCCCGTGATTGATAGCTATATTATACATGTATACCGTGTGGCAGTGTCAGTAGTCGGTTTGTTTTATCACACGATAATCCAATGTACATATGACCAACCATGCTGTGCTGATTCAGGTATAGTATCTTTTTCGTAGACGGATTAAAACAATGTATACTTCTAAATTACATATCATTATATTTGCCAATAAACTACCTGTCCTCTCATTTTTTTATGCTATTTCCGGGAAATTTCTGAACGGATCCGGAGATGTTATCACATACGGTCGAAATTGAAACGATTTAGCTATTAAATTATCTTGTTTACCTCGACGGAGATGAAACAAAATACACAGCGTTTTAGCGGGAATGTTATTTAATCTAGATAAACATTTTTTGTGTTTGTCACTTGGAGCACCCAAGTCATCTTAGGGTTGATCGATATATAAATTAATATCCTATCAACACTCCCCATTCCGGAATTGCAGTGTTTGAACTTGAAGTTAATCGTCAGACAATTGATTTGCCCCAATCACAATGGCAGGCGCATTGACACGTGGCTCCCGCTCCCTTTTACACTCGTACCTTGCCCCCAGACTTACGGAGATCTGAGGACAAGCAATGAGTAATCGTCTTGCCACCAGTGACTTTCTCTGATTTCAAAATCTATTTACGTTTGAAGAAACCCCACAATATCTCCGCATATCGGGTGATTTATGACTGGCAGAACTACATCGCAGTAACTCTTGCGATGAAATTGCGCTATTTATTTCGAAGAAATTAACTTTTGTGCACATCTGACGTCACGTGTCCAGATCTGAACCGGTGACGTCACTCGGTCAGACAGATCAGCCAGTCGCTGATGACAGGATGGCTACTCATTGCTTGTTCTCAAATCTCCGGGATTCTGGAGAAAAGGCACGAGGCTTTCCTACCTCTCCAGCATAGGAAACATATCTAATCAATGATAACTGGCCCATTTTTGATCTGACATTGCTAAAATGATCATAAATTTGAGCATTATCTCGCTATTCCTTTCTAGGATAATTTGATCCATAATTACACAAGTAAAAAACGTCCAATGCTGACGAGATAGGGAAAAGAGCAGAGAACGAACCGTGCGACGATGAACCTGTCGCTGCTATCGGCGAGTTCTAATCCCGCGAGGCTCCCTTCTACGAGAAGAGGCTCTAGTGGAAGTAGTAGCCACCGAGTGAGTAGGGGCGTATGATTTATGCATGTGATCTTTCGGCCAGTCACCAATAACTGTTTCCATCAAACGGTGCTTAGCTGCACAGATTAGTCTCTCGGTAATAGTACTAAACAACTACCTGAAGTATATGACATCTACTGAGTGATAATTGTGAAACGCGAGAAACTGGTGTACTCTTTATTAACAATCGACAAAACAGCACATAAAATGTTTTATTTCTGGGTTATAAGTGAATAGATTTTTGGCTAACTTCCCCCATTGTTATTATATTTAGTGATGTTCATCAACTGATTGCAAAAATTTGTTCACTAATCTCTTCAAATATTTAACAAACAGTCACTGTTATTTTTGTTAAAATCCCACTGATAAGAGTATAAGAAGATGAAGTTGCCCAATTTATAACGTAAATACGCCGTTCAAGTGTTTCAGATTTTGCATTGAATGTTGACTGTTGATGAAGACGGAAAAAGTTTCTTCGAGCGATAATGTAAGAGAGTAATCGCTGTCAAAATAGTCGCATGATTTCCCCTTACGTGAGAGTCCTGATCTCACTATCACGAAGGCATGACTCTGTTGAGAATGCTATTGGGGAGGATCTATTGTCTAAGGATTAAATTTCATTATAGTGCAAGTTCCATTATGTTACCTGCATTAACGCAAGCGTCCACTAATCGGTTTATCCATCCGGCTTGGCCTGGATGGGACATCGAAGGTTGGGGCCTTTCCTTGTCTTATTGCCCAAATACAAACCATGCTGATTGAATATCTGTTGATATCACAGCTGTCTTGACCGCACTGAGCCAGGATGTTCCATATCAAGATGGAGGCGGGGTTGGCTTAATGTCACATTCAAGGCTGTTTCACTTATATGGTGACTGTCAGTTTGGTCTATGGAGGAAGTCGGAATACACGGAGGGATCCACCGCCCGTCGGCAAGTAACTGACAAACTTCCACACATGGACCAGCTGGATTCGAACCCGTGCCGGTTCAACGATGTGAGGCTAGCGCTCACCAGCAAAGCGCCTTAGACAACTCGGCCACCGAGGGCCCTCCATATCAAGGGGCAGATTCATGGAGTGAAATATGGTATTCAACTTTGGAGGAATCGAAACGGCGATCCTCTCCTCCCTGCACGATAACAAGTGGACCTGTTCAAATATTCATGATATAGGAGTCACTGAACGCCATGGCAATTCAATTGAAAGATCCTATAGCGACATATACCAATGGGAACAGTCGATATAGGATACTGATTTATTAAGATTGGGCGTTACCGAATGCAGGTGCTTGTGGTACTCAAGTTGACGGAAGACGTTCTCGTTTAGTCCCGCAGTTGTATGTCTTGGGTATTTTGAATGGCGCTCGGGTATATATTGGCCACTCGGCATTAAACCATCCAATTTGTGTTTGTGCTTGTTATGTTAATTGAGACATGGTTAATATAGCCATTATAGACCATACCTGAAGTGTAATCAACCATGGAATGATAACATTAACCTCAATCCAATCAATTGAGACATTATCGATATAGGGGATTAATGTATTTTTGTCACGCGCATGCTTTCACGTAACTGCTCTTGTAATATATACTGGCAGTGATAACGAAATTTATTAAATATATGCAACAATATTATAAGAAATAATATGTATGTTACGGAATTTTTCAGAGTATGTCAACACATATCATTAATTAACGAGAAAATATATAGGTATAACACAAATCGGAAGGAGTTTAATACATTAGATAACGATATTAATGAAATGTAACATTGTTGATATTTATAATAAATCATTCCTGGACAATGCCATTGAACGTTATTAGGACAGAAATGTCGTTTGTCTGGTGTGGGTTTACCTTGTACTGACCCGAATAAAACAATTCCATTGGCTACAGGCGCATGAAAAGATCTGTTTGGTTGAGGAAAGATTAAAGAATTTGAACCATCTTGATCTAAGATTAGCCTGTTTAGGGGGTGCATGAAAACCATATCTGCATGGACGATTCCGTTCAACAATGTATCCACCTTTATGCCAATTTTAGGGCTACATATTAAACTCGGAATATGGGGCGCTTACATATAAACTTTCAGCAGTTGGCTCCAAGGGCTTTAAGAAACAGAAAATGTCTATTCCAAATATCGACATCTGTCGTTTGTTTCAAGCAACACACGGCTTAATGCCAATTTTGGAAGATCATCCATCGTGGTGGGACAGACTCCTGAACTCAGGCATACCGGTGTTTTTGGATTGGACATGATGCGTGTGTCTATCACGGTAGAGTTACCTCTCATTGGAAGTGACGTCATTCTGATTGTGACGTCAGGAGTAGTACAGAAAGCGCAAATGGGGTCGAATTAGAAGCACACGTAGGACTAAGCGGCTACATGCATCTCAGTGCACTAACTCAGAGCGCATGTTGACCTTGGGGTGCACCATGGAGTTGGGTACATGGCCGTCGTAGGATCGGTCGGTCATATATGTAGGAGTTATGAAGCTCCTGATGGAACGTCAAAGGAGACAACTTTTGTCGACAACCGTTGTCCTAGGAATAGAGAAGCTATACCCTTAAGCAATGGAACTGCTTCAGGCCAGTTTGTTTTGGGTTCTGATCCATTTGAGGGTGAATTATGGGACCCACCGTCACAACGTCCTAAGCATCTTCCTTAACGCATGCAACGCCCGTGTTCACGCTGTGACGCCCTAACGCTGGTGTGTAAGAACACGTGTACATGTATTTTGGTGGCAAAAGAGGACATTGATCTGCAATATTGTAGCGATCGTCATGTAACATTGTGACGAGCCTGCAACAATGTTGCAACAGTGTCTTTTTGTTGTTGACTCGTGTTGTTACAGTGTTTATTATGTCGTTAGAACGAGTTATTAAGTCGTTATAACGACATACTAAGTCGTTCTTAATAGGGGCTAAAAAAAAATTCCATGTCATTTTTACGGCTACGTAGGGTATCCTATAAGGGATTTATGAAACTTCTCTCAAAGAGACGCTTTTCCAATGTAGTCAAAGGAGCAGTCCTCGATTGGAGGAGTGTCCCCAATTGAATAGCGCCATTTCAATATGAAGTGCTCGATTGACACAAAATACAAACTCCCGCACACTCATACGCCCCCGACACACACACACGCACACCTATACGTAGTTCCATGAGTGGGATCCAGTCCCTATTCTTATTGCCTAATCCAGTGAGAGAACAACCAAGCATATTGCGTATATCGCACTTTGTTATCCCCTCCATCACAATACACCCAAGCTGCTGGAGCCTTCATAAGTGAGTCTACGATTCGAGTGTGCTCTGGTACTGTCCAATTAGAACCCAACCGCACCAATCTCCGAAAGCTCTTGTCTAATCAGAAGCCGTCAGTACCTGGGAGTGCGTGGGAAATCAATCTTTGGCCATGTTCGCTTTTGGTCGTGTTCAATAGCCAGCCAGCGTCTTCGGACAGACCAGGATACCGTTGAGGCAACATGTCCTGGAACAGTTGTCCGCATTTGTATTGGCGCTCAGGTGCGATCAACCAGCAATTATTATATGTCCGTCTAGAGGAACGGTTACGTTCAGTATGATGGTACTATACATGTAGATATCAGTTAATTAAAAGGGAAAAAGAATTATCATGCTGTCAAAAACGGGCGACCTTCCTTATTATGAAATTAGGACCACTTTGTGCGAAACCGTGACAAGTGTGGAGTCCACCCATAGGGGTGTAGGTTTGTGTGAAGTGCGCCCCCGAGCGACGCTGCCCTATATTTCTACTGCTAATGACATCATCAATGACGTAACAGATGACATGGGCATCCCTCGGTCATTTTCTACACCACGAGAGCTTCAATGCGAGATCATGCACACTATATTTGGACCAGATATGGTCCCTCCATCTCTCAAATACACCACTGTATACTTAAATATTTTGTCGCTCGCCACGGCGTGCACTGGGCCCCGCCATTGCACCACTGCGTGACGTTTTTAGATGAGCGGAAGTGACTGTATACTCATCTAAAAACGTCACAACGTCATGGAGATTTAAGGTTGATCGTGATGATCATGCCCGCATGAGAAGGAACCCAGTAAATTCACTGACGATTTCAGTAGTTCAAGTGTAATCATGAACATGTTTACGAACTTAGAAGCATCGTCGTTCAACTCGAATCAGTGGACAGTTGCAGAGGATATTCTTTTAGTTCACCGCTCAGCTTCAAATTTTGTCCAGATTGAATCGGGTATGTCTCAGTTGAAAAATTTGGGCAAGAAATTTTTCAGTGAGCGGAGATAACCTAAACCAATTTGTTTTTAACAATCACCCCCGTGGGATTTGCAGAGCCAGTTGTTCTCTTGAATTAAAACTCGGACCCAAACTCGGAATTCAAATGTCCGTAGTTTGAACGGCCCTGGATAAAGCGTTAGCCGTGATGTTGTCCTGAATTCTGACGTCATCAGTCACGTCATCCCGCAGGCAACATGGCGGCGCCCACGTCGACCTCAAAGCGGAAACATGGCTCCACAAATTGTAATAAAAATAATAGGTTATCGCCCTCAACGACAGTAAAATAGTTGGTTATATTTCTTTAAGAGTCTAACCTTTGTAACAAGAACAAATATAAAATAAGGTAAGTACTCCTTTAACGTCAAGGTTTCTATCTGCGAGCCAAAGGCGAACCCTTGACCATCTTGCATAACAGATCGCATTTCGCCCACTTTCTGTAGTCATTTCATTCACGTGATCTCTTGACCTATAGAAAACCTGCGTTGATGGCAAAATACGTCAGGGTTTTACTTTCTGTGCTAAACTATTCGGTGATACCGAATGTAAAGTATTTAAAGCAAGCATGCATAACAATAAAATATTAATGGATATATCAGTGAAATTTTATAGTACTCCTTGCGTTATTTCACCCAATTCAAGTCCTTCAGTGGGTTGGTGAGGTCGAATATACTGACATCGCGGACGGACTTTAAAGTTTCAGTGTTTCCTACATTTGCCTGGCTAGTTGAATGTTTTATGGTAGATGAATGGGTATATTTTTTCTTTAAATAGATTCCGTTTTAAACTATCTTTCCTTCAAAGTTATTAATGTTCATGGTTGTTGAAAATGTACGTGTTCATCTGTCACCGGGTATCCCGCTATGGTGTTTTCGATTCTCTTGTCACGGTCACCATGGTCGCGGTAAACAAGTGATCTGGTTGGTCAATAGATGCAGGATGTTGCTTTACAGCTGTGTTTTCGTTGAACACGATACAGTGCCCAAGTGTACCAGGGGCATCTAGGATAGAGATGCCCCTGATTTTAGCGAGAATGACCCAAACACCACCCTGCGCACTTCCCAAACTGCCATCCTTCTATAATACACTCTAACTGCGCATGCGCAGATTGGCGCGATTTCCAATGAAGAACACGGCAGTCTGACTACACGAAAGCTTCAATATGACGCCCCACATGCCCCAATTGGACCACGGTTGGTCCCAATATCCTCCAAACACGTCGTTTCCACCCCCAAAATGCACTCTTTCACTACTCCTGTCCGACTGTGGATGCGCAGATTGACGGCACTCCCTTCCAGTTTGACTGCTTAAATATGATACCCCACACTGTCCATTTGGACCAAGGGTAGTCCCTAGATTGCCCAAACACGTCCCTGCGCACCCCCAAAATGTCATCTTTCGTTAATACTGGCCAACTGCGCATGCGTGGGATGACGTTGCTCCCAGTCCAAACAACGGCAAGCATAGTCTACACACCGAGGACTTCAATGACACCGCACAGGACGTATTCGGGCCACGGATTGTTCACCTAGATCCCAAAACGTTCAAATACCCTTTTCCCACTATTCTCTGTCTGCGCATGCGCAGATTTACGGCATTTGCACTACATATTAGTCCAGTCGGGAGCTGCCTCACGAGTAAATCAGTAGGACACCCCACAGGACCCATTTGTACTACGGATGGTCCAACTAGACCCCAAAACGCCCCCCCCAAGATCTGCTTGTGCACCACACATGCGCAGTGAGAAATTTTCAGCAAAATTTAACCCATGGCCTCCAGACCCATTTCCTCGTATTCGATAGCGTGAGACAGAAAATATAAGGTGCCACACTGTCCATCAGTTGGTTCCCCATTGGGCCTATTAGGCTGGGCATAGTGCTGAAGTATATGTCTATATGTCAGGGACCCACCCTCTAGTACCTGAGGTATATCATGGTATTTTCAACCTTTCCAATTATGTATTGACTCGTGATCGTGTGGTGTAAGGCGCCAGCCTTTGATGCATTCGCTTCACCGCCGGAAATGACCTTTGCCCGAAGTGAGTTTGACCAGGATGTGACGTCATCCGTGGCGTCATCCACCCTCATTAAACCCTCATTCCCCCCCAACCACGGGAATGCTAATGGATTTACGCTTTATATACTACTCAGGGGGAAAGGAGGTAGCACAGGAGGAGCACGAACGAAGGGAAGGGGGAAGGGGGAAGGGGGAAGGGGGTGGGGCGGGGCGCGAGGGGGGGGGGGGGCGAGAAGGAGAAGAGGGAGAATTTGTAAAACCGGTTCGACAATAATGTATTCTATAGAATTATCGACCAAGTTTAATCACGTGACAGTTTAGCTTATAGAGAGAAGGATATATATAGCATAAAAATGCCATGTCAATCGCTTGCATAGGATGGCTTGAATACGATATATTTATGTTGATTAGGTGATTTCTAACGACGTATATAGGTGTCATACTGACACCTCTCCTCGTTTGGCTCCATTGACCGGTCACTATAATAGCTACTTATGAAGTACCTATCCTTCCAAGCTACTCATTTTATTCTGAAATTACGGTCTTAAAGAATACAATTATTTTATATCCCGATCATGACGTCATACCCAGAAACGCCGGTTGGCTGCCGAAGTTGTTTACCGATTGCAATCCGGGATCAAACTCGATATACACTCTCCATATTGTCGTCCTATATAACTACTGGAGATTATCCTAAATGTCTCACTGATATTAGATTGTATCTCGCATTTCACTTGCAATAAGAGATTTGCATATGATTATGTTGAATATATCCAGGATATTGTTGTTATGCGCACACACAAATACAAATGTAGTGGTAAACAATGGCTGGATGGTCATTAGGATGAACGGATGGATTCATTCAGTTTATAGTATTACGGGTTTCTACATATATATATCAACGACCTAAATTGGTACCGTTTAAATAGTGAAAATCCGTAGAAATTAATACATTCACATAAAACATTTAACCTTTGGTGCACTGAAAGTAAATCTACATCGTCAATAATTCAACCGTAACAGTTTGTGTCATGACAATCAAAACAATATAATAGTAATAAATATAGGGAGATGTCAAACATCGATATTTCTGTTCATCAAAATGAAGACAAATGGTGCCTGTCACATTTTTAGAGCATCCAGTCGATTGATATAGGTTACTTGTGAAGGATACGTGATGTTAATATAAGGAAACTTCTTCATCTGTTACGTCAGTAAGGCCAAAAATGTCTTTAATTCTGCTTTGATGACGCCACACAATCAACAAAAATGTGTTTAGCACACCAATAAAATGGTGTTGAGTAAGAACCTAAGCAATATATCCCCAACATCCTTTACACATTGATGTTGGCCAACACGACTCTTAACACGTAATCCAACACCAAACTATGGTGTTCAGTTATTTTCGATACCCTTGTAGCAAGTATTAACGACACAATTGTTGCAATTCCCACAATTGTGTCATTAGCAGTTGTCAGGTCGCGAGCTAATGTCACAACTGCGTTGTGGCAACCGAAGGCGTCACTTCCAAGAAAAAGCGAGCATGTTGACGCTTATTGTCACAACTGGAAACCAGTAATTATTTGACGCAAAAATATATCACGCATGATGAGTAAAGCTTTGATATACTTGCAATAGCAACCACTAATGACACAATTGTCGTTATTGCGTCATTAGTGGTCGACTCTGCACGCAGAGTTGTCAGCTGATGTCGCAATTGCGACAATAACAGGTGTTGCGCAAACGCCATTTTCCTGGCTATGTACAATGACATCCTAATGTAAACTGGCCAGTTTTGAGAAAAATGATCTCCTGTGGAATGTAATACCTTAGAAGAAAGACGACGAAAACCAACATAGTCGCCAGTCTCAATTTACGCATGATGCTCCGCTCGGGGGGTATACAAACACATTCAAAATGATCCCAGTACGATAAATTATGAATTCACAAAGTTTCAGCACTCATTTTGCTGGGTTCTCCAGTCTGTCAACATACTAAAAATAGAAAAAAAGTTGTGCAGATCGCGAAGGCGAAGGTCTGGTGATCTCATATAATCTGTTCTGAAATACGGGCATGTTAATGTTGTGAGGAAACAGATCTTGTCTTATATCCCCATAAACATGGAACAAAAGCAGTCGAATTTACCCGGCCTTGGTGGCTCGTTGCAGCCAAGGTTGGGGTATTTGGGCTGACACAATTAAACCGAAACTGCCCAAGGAACAACTCCGCACGGACGAATGAGGAAATTGACTCCTTCAGTAATATGTAGTTAGCAGAAGCATTTTCCTCATTTGGACTGTTTTATTTTTTTTATCAAAACAAGTTAATTATGTTCAATTCATGTATAATTCCTGTAGTGTATATATTAATGAGCTTATGCATATATAGCTTCATACCGCCGTTTTCGTTCTCGCGATAAAAAAATCAAACAGTGTGGTTAAACAGATAATCTGTAATTGTAACATGTCGGTTTTTGGCCAAGGAACTAGCGAAGTTAACAGAGGATTAACAACCCAATCTTACTTTTTCCCACTAGGAAATCTGTTCTCCACATTCAAATCATTTTTGTCTTGTCACTTACTTGTAATACTGTCATATTTACCCAGCTTCCAAAAGGCTTCCGCGATAGATTTGTGGAAATAAGCCGATTTCAGTTTTCATATATTTGTCTCCTGGTGTGCGTATCTGTTCCTAGATGATAACTACCGGTATATGATTAAGCGGACCGTACACGTGCACGATCAAGTGATTGTTACCTGGAAAGTGTCCATATATTACCTGCTTCAGCTCACGTTTGTCATAGCTCTGAAAAACACTCTCAAACAATATATAAACTGAACCGAAGACTTTTCGTTAGCTAAGGCAACAAACAGCAAATAAAGCGGAACATCAACACATTAAACCCTACCTCGCCGACACATGCATTTGGTTCCAGCATAAGTATGCTGAATCTATATCAGGCATGGGAAAGTAATTCATCCTATATAATTTAAAAGCAGAAACAAAGGACCAATTTCTGTGTTGTGGGATTTTAAATTTTTAAACAGTGTCGTGATCTAATCTTATACTTTGTTGGGCATTTCTCTCTAGTAAATGAAGAAAAGTAGCGAGGATATGACACTGCATTAGGCTGTCAATTGAAGCTGTTATTTTCTCTTTAAAATTTATTTTACAGGAATTATCACGCGTCTTCATTCTTCGAAAATCGAGTGTAACAATAAGTAAAAGGGATGGACAATAACCCAATTCTGCCCTGGGAGAGACTGGTATTGGACATAGCGTTTCCGGTTCAAAACTTGACTACATTTTCCTAAAACACGACAAGGAATACCTGAGAGACACGAAACGGCGTTCATTAGAGCGAAGGCATAAACAAAACGTGTCAGTCGGCCATAGTTCTAATTTCGCACCGCCTGACCACTTGACCAGTGGTATGTTTGCCGGTTGGAGAACTGAGAGGCCAGTCCAGGAGGGATATCACCGGGGGTCATCTTGCATAATTCCAAATACCTTTATGAAATTGGATAAATGCTTGACCCCGATTTTGACGGTTTTAACCTACTCTGTGATGTTAAGACAACACATTTAAAGGATATCTGACATTTGATATATGGATTAAGCTATAGTCCGTACATATGTCAGTGAGGGGAGAGGATACCATGATGGTCCCCCGCGCTGCTTCCTTGTAAAGCTAATTAACATTCAAGTATTTGGTTACAGGTTAACTAAGTATATACTTCTGTTCCTTGGCACGCATCACGTATAGAGAAACTTTGTGGGATATATAAACAAAAGCTTCACCGGTTTGCCTTTCTTCTATGGTTATAAGGATATGTTGGCTAAAAAGTGAATTTCCACCAAACACAAATTGATTTGATTGATTTTGCATGCACCCCTTCTCCATCGAACACCCAACATACATAATTCGCGAGGTCAATTCGTGTCTGTGCATATAGGCTATATCTCGTTATCATGTTCATACCTTCAAGCATACGCTTTTCAGCATGTTCCAAACAACAACAACAACAACAACACTCGCTTCACCAACACCTTCACACATCGAGGGGTTTGTTGCTCATTCTAATTTTTGGGTTTGTATTTGTAAATTGCAGTCAAAGAGGCAGTTGGAGTTTGAATGTAATTTGTACATTATTCGTTGATACTAAGCCATTTCAAATGCTCGTCGGACCTCAAAGAAGTATTTAGGCATCTTCCTATATATTTTGCATTGTATTTTGCAGTATATTTCACCAGAAATTTGCTTCGTAGATTTGACTATGAAGGTGATATTTTCATGCTTCAAACTACATATTTGGCATGACAAGAAACCAGATTTGGGGTTGTATTTGTGTTCTACATTCTAAGGAAGGTTGAGTAACTGTATTACTCACATCTAGTGAGATACCTGAAACTGAGATTGTTCACTTGGTCTTGGAAACTGAACCCTCCCCGCTTATTCTGATAATACCACCCGGGCCCAAATAAATATGGAATTGTACATATTCATTCTTGTATATATTGCTGTTATTATATCACTACAGCAGTGTATATACATCCTCTCGTCTCACGTTTCCTTCGCTTAGCTACATGTATACGCAGATCGAACTACTAACTGCGATAGCTGTGTATTAACCCTATAGAGTACGATGGGTATATATTTCCTGCCAAAGCTTGTTCCGGATTGTTACCGTTATACAAGCATTGCTTTTGTGGCCCGAGATGGAGAAAATCATAAAACCGACCAAGAAAGACCTAATATATATACAGGAACGAAAGACTATCCACGCTGGGTTTGTTCTTCCGGGAAACAAATATATATTTAACAATAAAACAATTACGAGAAATAGTTTTTCAAATACGTCATAAGTATATGTGAGCACTGGTAATCGTTTACCGACATACCAGGGTACAATCGATGAGATATAATCGATTTTTTGATTGTACATGCTGGAGAAAATCGATAGCATGTACAGTCAATTATTTTATGCCATCAAATGCAGAAGGTAATAATGTAAAACATATATGTATTGCAGCCATATATCGATACGTGATTGCATATGGAGTTAGTATTTCACACATTCCTTAAAGCGAAAACTGTGCAGTAGGGTATGGAAGACGACAGTGGCCACTCGCGTTCTGGGGCAATGGATACAAAAGGTTCATAACGCCAGGAGACGAGAATGCGAGTGCGAGAACGCGATAACGCGAAATCTCTCATACGTGCGTTATGAACCTATTGCATTGGCGACACCGCGAGCTGGGCATCCACCTGGTCCGGTTACATATCGCCAGATATTGACGTTATAATGTCTAAGTACTGGGCTTCAGACAATAAAAAGTACCCATGGATTTATTTATCCCGAGCTCGCCAATCGCAATTTCATAACAAAGATAACCTGACAATTTAAATCAGTATGTGAGAAATAAACATCGAGCTCACTGAACTTGATCTCGGTGTACAGACAACTATAGACAAATTAGACTGGCTATCAACATCCAGACCTAAAAGAACTCCGGGAAATAGTCGGTTACAGCCCAATGACTCCTTTACTGGAGTAAACAGACCCATGCTGGCAAATATTTATCGAGATTGCATTGACTGGCTTCGCGCAGATGAGTAGCGGGGGTGTATCTCCTAAGAATAAAATAATATATCAGCTATAGAAATTATATTTATGGTCAAATAAATTTACAACATTTTTAGAAGGCCGCCGTGTGCCACACATTCAGTTGGAGTGATCCGCAAGTGGTGTATCCGTATAATTGATATGACTCGCCAAGTTCCCTTCCTACATCATGCCCTAACTCTGAAATATACCTCAAGGACCAAACTCACAAGGCTTGGATATGGCTTGGAGTAATGAGGAATCCAGTGCTTGTGACACTCCATTGCATATAATACAAACTCCCGTGTCAGTTCTGCATGAACACGTTTATTTTTTATTTTCTAAGAGGGCTGTTGGATTTACGACCACTTGTCACCCTCTCCTCCTCATCAGTTCTAAAGAAAAATAAAAGAGCAAAGACAGGGTTTTTTGTTTTTAATTTCGCATAGAATATCTCAAACGCCATTTAAGCCCATATGACTTGGAAACAGTTCGAATCAGGCGATAATTGATTGTACTTTACATAAATTAACACATTCCCGGTACAATATTTGTTATAAATGTATATCTATGTAATATGTTCATTTCGTTTGACATACGAGTATTTGACTCTTCTTTTCTTCAATATCCGATTTTAATCTACTTATATTTACGACTGAGTTTATTCTGACCGGAAATTTAACAAGCCTTATAAAGGGAATGTACTTCCTCAATCCGAGGAAGACTTGAGAATTGATATTTGTTGCACCCAATGTGTTATACACTTGTTATAATGTCAGTATACCTTTGACACCGATCAATGGAGTCTATTCAGTCGTGTTTGCGATACATCGGGGAAAAGAATTCTTGTTTCTGAATGGCTGGGATATTTATTGAACTCATTTCCCATTGTGACACTAGGATCGTTTGTCACGCGCTTTTTGTTCGTGTTGCTCGCTCGTTACCCTATAACCTTCGCAATGAGTTGAAGCTGTAACGTATTGAAACGGAGACATTTGAAAGAATTTTTTTAGAATACTGATATATAAAATGTGTGTATATGCAACAAATGACCACATGATTTTAGAGAAAACATTGTACACTTCCCTCTGACAGCAGTTTTCCTAAAGCTGAACAAAACATCACTTTAGTTGTTAATCGTGTGTGATGTGCAAGTGTTTTACTTTGCCCTATCTTTAACTCGTATTTATTGAGATTGTGTAATTAACTTTTTGTCATAGAACGCTGCCATGTTGTTTTCTTGGGGGGAAAGTTGTGTTTCTAAATGACACGTTTATATTGACAATATACTGTCCATGAATCACACATATATTCACCCTAATGTGTTGCTACACCACAACGCTATACAAGTTCACCCATAAGTTTGGAAACAAACCGAAACTTGTTGTTTTTACTAATTAAGGTCAAATAATTAACCAGTTACGAAACAATTGCACTTAACATGTTCAGTCAAATATATTCTTTCCAAAATCCCAAATACAGCCAGGTAATATCCAGTTGTTGTGGTGTGTTAAATGGCCAACTAAATTTGACAAGATGTTTGTACAGCTGAAATACTCCTTGATCTCTGACCATTCTTATATACTGATCCATGCCATAAATCACCAAAGACAAATTTAAACTTGTTTTCTAATTTTATGACTCAAGAGTCGACAATGTTTCAATCATTATTAGTACAGTAATTAGAGAATCAAATTACATTTAAGGACATATCACAATGTATATATTTGATATTACAGTGGAATTTCATGTCAGAGATTAGTCCAGTACATAATGTTCTGACTATAGAACCTGCATGGTTCATTTAACAAATAATATAAATATAGATACGAAGTTGGAATTGAAATTATACCATACACTACCCGGTTAATATGCATAACATTTACCTCATCGATGAATATGTTCTGCTAATACAGAAATAACGTATACTTTACATCATATAACAGGTCATCGAGAATGGTCAAATGTCAATAGGTCAGCTGTAAATAAAATACTTGTGTTAGTTTGACCGCCAAACCCAGAGTGTTAGGAATATGTGCCAATGAAGTTATCTAACTGGTTATTATAACTGTAACATTGCTATTATGATGTTTCGGGTTAGAATAGCTAAACATTTGGTCATGTCAGTTTTCCATTTCGGTCAAAAGTTCGATCGTTCCATGCAGCTGTTTCATCGGTCAGATCGCGTTAATAATTCCTCTGTTCACTTCCAACACAGAAACATGGTTTATATATTTTCACCTTAACGAGCTAACATATTTTTCTATGAATCGATAATCAATTTTCATAGTTTATCTATATATATGACCATATTCAGGGCATGTGTTGATTCATAGCGGTAACGGTCATAACGGATTTCCACGAGAGATTCCCTGCTGACCAGCTCACGAGGGAACTCGAGCTGAGCGCTTTCCCATTGGCCGGCGGGCTATTCGTCACATGCCTTACAACCTAAAAATAGAACAGCGTATAAATACGGTCTAGGAAGTCCTGGGCCAAATCATATGTTAACTGCCTTACACGAGGACGCTTAAGATAGGGAAAACTATACCGGACGTGATTGGATATATACACATATATGCCTATAACTGAATATTGATATATCCTTCAACAGAAACCATAAAAAAGGTTGAAAAATAACATTGGGATATATTCGGATTGCGAGAAATACACCTGTACAAGTTACCTGACATTACAAAGGAATAAGGAATATGCCGACTGAAGAAGAAGTAGACCCAGGCTGTGTGAAGTGTGTGATTGTTGGTGATGAGGGGGTGGGCAAAACCTGTATGGCTCTTAGCTATGCTAACCGAACATTTCCAGAAGAACCCGAGTCCACAATCTTCGATACATATGCTGGTAAGTATTGTTGTTAAAATGAGAAAAAAATATCTCTGTATTTGGTCTCCTATCCATCATCTTCACTTCTGATATTGTATAGTGTTCACAGGTTATGTGACTATACTGCTTCATCATACTTAATATCATATCGGTTGACTCTACTTCATAGCAAATGATAGCATTAAGTTATATCTTGTGACTAAAACAATGATGGCACTAACTATGCAGTATGTGCCAATATAACCCAAATAAACTCTGTATATGTAACATGCGTCTATAACCAATATACACTGATCTATACTCAACATGACTATTGTGCACATGCATGGTTAAGCCACAAAATAAATGTATCGTTGATAAATAGTGAATTAACAGTTATGACAGGGAACAAGGATATATAGCGATTATAAGCACCCCCCGAGTGTCATTACCAAGAAATGTCCTGCAATAAACTCATGATAAGTTATCATGAAAGACAGATAGCCCTTAATCCTAGGAAGCCGTTGTACCATGCAAACAGTGTTAGTGATTCATTTGAAGACAAGCGAGCTTGAGGTATTATTCTGGTGAATGGGACCGTACCCAAATTACTAAACATATTGAAATGGAAACTACAGTGGATATAGTGCAAGGAGCCACCAAGTGTTTTCTTTAAAATAGCTGTCTATAAAGTTATGAAGCCAATGGTTATTGCTAAACAAGTTTGTCTTTAGCCGCTATGTAGGGAGTCGTCGCATATCAGGCGGCGTGGTGTGGTTACATTATGTGGTTCTCGGGTGTAGCTTTTTTCGCAGAATGCAATTTAATATTCCAATAATATATATTGTCACCACTCACATGTTGTCGATGTATATTCAAAAGAGTATAAGCTGCATTCCAGGTTAAAGTTACTATACGATTCACAATATATAAGAAAATAACAGCATTCATTTTGCTCATAACAGCGTCAAGATTATAACGTGTGAATGGCAAAAGTAAAACAAAACCTTTTATTGAGAGCTGCTGACAAGCCTAAAGGACAGGATAAAAAGCGACAAAGAATCGAAAGACGGGGAATGACTGACCTTCTGGATAATGTAAAGTCTGCCTGGGGGCATGGCAGTAAAAAATATAAAGGAGTAGAAGAAAAAGCCATTGAATTGACGTAATAAAATCTCCACGGTTTTAGGCCACAGGGACCAACACCTTGCAGTTGCACCTGAGCGCTTCCATGACATTACCAAGAAAATTGAATAGTGGACAAATCGGTTGAATTATTCAGCGTGAAAGCATACCTATATGACATACCTAGTGCTGCATTTAGAAACTGAATTAGCAGAATGTGATGTGACACGCTTACAAAGGCTGACCTCCCGGGTCTTGTCTCAATGTAGTTAGACCAAAATCAATGTTTAATCTAATTACCTACAGCGGAGGTGTAACAGGTTTAATAATCACCTTCCACTGCACCTGGGGACGTAATACTGAATAATTAACCATCTCCTCCCCAAGGCATATTAGGTCAGGTGTGTGATGTATCTTCAGGGCTGGTGATGGGTATACGTCCAGTCTCCATGCATATAATGTTGATCACATACCCCACAGTAATGTTGTACCACACAAAAAAGACTCGGTATAAAATATACACCAAACAAATATCCAAAAGTATCACAGTAAATTGCATATACTCTTGTATTTGGTATCATTCGATCTTCGTGCGATTTATATAAAAAGTCGACCTTCGGATATTTTCTTTCGTATATATTGCATTACCGAATGCATTCATGTAAAAAATATTGCAAAAAAATATACTTTTCAAGGGCATCGTTGATATGGCAAAATATTAAAGAAACATAAAGAGGACATTCTTTCAATGGAAAAAAATGATGACTGACCGGATGAAGACAACAAAGCGCGTATAGTTGTAGACAACCGTATACATCCGCCTGTTCGGTTATAACGGTTTTTGATTACAGCGTAAACAAATAAGCCATATCCATCACACTGTTTGTTCCTTTTAAATGCGAAGATATCGCTTTTCGATATCTTATATATGTCGACCACATTTATAGGGTTTTATCAGCCAGTAAACTTTTCTGTGCAGCATTCACTGCATACTTTGATTGACTGATAAAAAGTAAGATGATAAACTGACACTTCACATACTAACATAGGTTTCTCCAGTGGAAAATGGTGAATTTATAACATAACATTCATTATAATATTATGATATTTACGTTAATGAAACTAATTATGACTTTATTTTTTACAGTTGATCTCACGGTCGACGAAGAACCCTGGACATTGGGAATGTTTGACACAGCGGGACAGGTATGTAATCACGATATAATTATGTCTATAAGCTAGGAATTAGGTAAGGCGAGGAACGCATATCATAGTATATTTTCTTGGAGTGAGTGTGGATTTTCGTTTCTTTTAATAGGCATATACATGTGAACATAATACTATCGCCAAATGAACCTTCGCAGCGCCGAGACCAAACGTTCCCTTATTGAAAACGGGTTAGTGGAAATACCGCGGTGTAGAAAAATATAAATAGGACAATGAATCCCCACATACTGTTCTAGCCAGGTGTGATATATAGTACCGTTAGTCCCTAATCCAATAAAGCATGTACTAATTTATAACCTGCATACCTAACTACATATTAGAACGAGATGGAAATTGCTTGATCACTTTTCGATTTGATTGAGTTATTTCGGGGATGATATATACATGGGTTGTACTGACCCACATATACGAACTAATCCGATAATGTTTGTTAGGTAACTCCATTTCACTGGTATAATAACATATACTTTCTCACATAACAGAGCCCAATGTGAAACACATGTGTGATACAAAACCTGTAACACACTCTTACATTTTTGCTAAGTCCCCTTTCGATTGTGTTTCGACATTGTTTTTCGACATTTTAAGTTATTGTCATGTGAGAAATAAACCATCATACTCGTGGTCATTTATCTGATTTAACTGCTTTGATAAAACTCATGAAACTTTTCATGAGTTTTATCAAACTCGTATGATAAAAATCAGTTAAATGACTACTCGTATAGTGATAATCTATGTATCAGACAATATATTTGAGTCCAATTTTCAAGCTTCCGAGAATTGAAGGAAATGTATAAGATCGATGGTATCCGAATTATCGCTATAACACTTAACTCACTCATTCATATTCTCTCGTATTTTATCCACAGGAAACCTACGAGTCTCTTCGTGCATTCGCATACGCTCAGAGCGAAGTGTTCATCATATGCTTCTCCGTGATAAAACCCGACTCGCTGGAGAATGTGGAAACCATGTGGATGCCGGAAATCAAGCACTACAACAAGAAGAGAAAGCCTGTCCTTCTCGTGGGAACTCAGACAGACCTACGAGAAGCTGAACACGTGCCAAAAGATACAGTGATCTCTAAAGCGGAGGCGGAAAAGGTGGCCGAACTCTTGGGGGCCTCGTGTTACCTTGAGTGTTCGGCGCTGTCCAGAGACGGTCTGCAACACATCTTCAACGAGACTCTCCTCTCCGCCATTGACGTGAGGAGGAAAAAGAAGCACAACCGTCTTCGAGTGTTTGTAAAGAGACTATCTGATACACTCAAACGTAAGAAGACAAGAGGCTGAACTACAGATGATAATATGTCCTGTGTGGACTTAATCCTGACACAGATCAACATATAGTGCTGAGAAAACAGCCGCTGCGGTTTCATCCGATGTCATCGGCCCAGTGAATCGCGCCAGTCTTACATGCCCGGATGTAGATGTCGGCCGCGGACATACAAACCGGTAGGCCATATCATGTTGGGGATGACTGTTGTCTCCTTGATGGAGATAATTTATCCGTCCACGATGCCTGAGAATTTAGAGATCGAACTAACCAACTTAAAATAGTGAATATACTAGAAATCGTGTACAATTTTCGATGGTATTGAACTGTTGAGGACGATCCCTAGTGCGTTCTGAGCTCTCCGGGCTGGTCCGGATTGACGCTGCTCCCACTTGTGAACGATTCTCCCATTGTATTAATTGTGTCATTTAAGCGCTATACATAGGCTGCTGGTCAGCTTAGAGATCATTCAATGGATCTCAACACAGGTGACAACTCGATGTCTTTCTCATTATATCATCGCTTATTTAACGAGAATGTAATTCCAGTTTAATGTCACAACGTCATTTCATTATAACATGTGTACTTTTTAAAAGTTGCAAATGACAATCTCTTGTGTATTTATGGCATGAGCAAATGTGAAAATTGCCAAAGGGAACGACAAAGTAGTTTATTGGCGATGTAAATATATTGATTATATCGTAACTCTATTTGAAGTTTTCAGTATTTTTGTTCGATTAAAGATCTGGTTGTAAGTGTATTTTATATCCTAACCAAACGAGAATTAACTGATTTGTTTTCTAGTCATGATGTGCTCAGTGCATGGTATAACGTGAAGGTTGTAGTCGGCCTGGGGCGTGATTTTAAGCTAAGGTGTGAAATTGCGTTGGGAAACTCTTGAACTTCCATTTGTGAAGCTCGAACCAACAAGTGTTCTGACCATTATGGGTATCTCAGAGATAAGAACATGGTAAAATACTTATGTGATAACTGTTGTGTTTTGTCTCCATCGCAATAGATATGGTTCATATATTTTATAAACATTCCGACTTTTCCAAATATAACATACGTTTTGTTCGCCACAGTTATGAGGCTCTGAAGTCACAGTTATTTTGCATGGAACGTTTTGTAAATGGTCTTAGCCATTAACTTCAGTATTGGGAATGTGCAAAAGAACAATTGTTTTGGGCTAGAGAAAGTTTGTTGTTAATTATATAGTTGTATCTTGCCAAAATGTATATTGCCATTTGTTTAACTAAATTATTAAAATCCGATGGATTTGAGTAGTTCGTCTGGCTAACAGTTCATTCCTGTATGTTGAACAGCTAGACAATTTTTCGATCAGGATTACGTTCATGTCCTGTGTCTTATATATACCTTTTGGAATATTAACAAACTTAACAGAAAATATAGTGCATAATTGTTAATCTGTGCTGTTTGTATCGCATTTGTATTTGTCTTCAACTGTTTAACGTTATATGAATGAAATGTTAACGAACATTGAAACCCTACAGCAGTTCTACTCATTTCTCTTGCTATTTTCCATGTATTTTTAAGCTGCAGGAGCTTATTCTATAAGTTTGTGTTTACCATGCTATGTTGTCACAGCAGTAAGCCGAGTTTCTCAAGTATTTCGTTTGACGGCTAGACGCAATGCCTATATGTGTTTTTTTTTTGTATTTTGAATATATATTTATTTGCTCTTTATGTGAGCGTTCTGTAGGAAAGGAACTAAATATATAGAAGAACTACCTGGTTGTTCACATGTAAAGGAAATATGAGAGAGTAAGCTGCCTCTTCTTATGTCCTTATCTGTACTTAATCCATAGGAAAGTCAGAGAAGTTTTCTCAAGGACACGGCTCAGGAAGTCTTCTATGTACAATAAACACAAAGGTTACAAAGAAAACGATTGTTTCACGAGTTTTCATTTGTTAGTCTTGATTTCACTGTTCAAGATTTCACTCAAATCGTTGTATTGCAAGCTCGGGCCATCGAATTGCGAGAGTTTCTTTGTACATTGTCTTGAGCAAGATATTCGCTTCATACAAAATACTGAGAAAACCAATCCACAGAATAGTCTGTACATATAGTCAGCTTTAATTGTTTGAAATCTACCCAATTACATAGCTTTAATTGGTGATAACTGGGAGATTTCTAAATTGCTATAATATTTAGTAAGGTAAGCATACATGTATAGGGATTCGTTATATAGTTGTATACTATGAAAGAAGTATTTATTTACCACAATGCTTTATTTATTTACCACAACGTTATATAGTTGTATACTATGAAAGAAGTATTTATTTACCACAATGCGTTGTCACAGGCTTGGGGGGAAATGATATGTCATGGCCTGAGGTTATAGACACGGATACATGTCCATTGCTAATGCGAGAAAGACCGATTGTCGCCAGTCTGGCCTGATAGGAATAGTTGATTGACCGGAGAGACTGCGTGAATTCAGGTAAAATGCATCGTACATCTTTACCGAACACTGTTAAATGTATACGAGAATCATATTGTTTTTTGAGCTGTCTATCCGCAAATATCAGACACATCCATAAGACACTGGCACGTGTTAATGATAGGGTATCAGCATGCTTATCACAGGTATTCGTGCGCAATTTGTTCTTTCCATTTCGAATCACGTAACAACTGAAGCGTCATTCGAGCACCTGCCATCACCTGCGATTTACTAGTACGTGTAGATCAATAATCACAGCCTTTAACCCTACCTGGCCTGGGGGGGGTGGGGGACCCATTATGGCCCCCCCCCTACCAAACTTTCTGCGCTATATCCGGAACGACAAAAAATGGAGAGCTGAAACTCCGCGACTTTATAGTTTGTCATATTGGGGTCATTTTGAGCCTATTTGCATGACCCCCCAAGCAGAGGATCATGGGTAAATCCAAGATGGCGGCCACATGGGGTAGCAGAAAAGTGATATTTTTGTCATATTTCTTCAAAATTTCTGCTTTTCCGCGATGAAAAGTGGGCAAATACTATTTTATTTCACATCACATTAATATTTACTAATTTATCATGCAGTTTTTGCGGAGAAATTGCAAAAATAAAAAATTCGGAAAATCTGACCAAAAAATGCCGTTTTTGAAAATGACGTCACTGTGACGTCATCAAAGCGGCCATCTTGAATTTTGTTTACATTTTCTGGTAGAGTTTGACCCAAGGGTATACTGTGATAAGTTTCAGCCCCCTAGCTCAAGGGATAAGAAAAATAATTAGGTGGGGGGGGGG